>JANRGW010038735.1:0-159794 GCA_024733675.1 Psilopsiagon aymara | reverse complement strand
CTATGCACTATGTGTCACATAGAAGTCCAGCAATGCTTCCCATTGCATCTTTTCTAAGGAATTCCATAAAATGGGATTTTAAAACACAGAGGACCACCCTTTGCATTGCATAATACACAATATCCTTGAATATTTCATGATTGCTTTGTAACACACCCTTTTTCTTGCTCTGTTGGATCACTGCAAATCCTGAAGCCACAGTGGCAAGTCCGATGGCTGCATTGAAGAACGCTACCCAAGTTGTGCTCTGTGCTAACTGCAGTGGCCCACACTAAGAAACTGCTTGGGTTTGAGCTGAACCTATAGGTTTTTTAAGCCCTGCTTAAATTCAAGGAGACTTCCACTGCCCTAGAGACTAAAAACAGTATCACAGAGCATCTGCCTGCAGGGGTGTCATAATGAGGCAGAGGAGAGAAATAAAAGGTTTCAAATGCTGCCTAAAAGATAGAGGAACAATCTGTTCCATTGCTCGACACTCCTTTCTGTCCTCTCCACTGAGCTTTCTTCTCCTGATGTGGCAAACAGCTTGGCCAGAGCCAGGAGGAGGTTGGAAAGACCATCTTGTGCCTTTGGAAGACTTTGAAGAGCAGAAGGGACTCAGGCACAGGGAAAGAGAGCCAATTGCTTAGAAACACTGCTTGAACAGAAAAACAGGCCACAGGATGGCAGCATAAGAGCTCCAAGTACTCACTTGTTCTTCAGTCTTCTGGGGGGCCAGTGTCTCACTAGAGGGGTACAACAGCACTGGTCTGCATCACAGTATGATGCATTAGTGAAACTCTAGAGCCTGCTACAGTGGCTGAGACACTGTGTGCTGGAGCAAGAAATGTCCCTCTCTTGCGTCTCTTTGAGCTCCAAATACAAGCCTCTGCCTGCATGACTCTGCAGAAGAGTCATGTTGAGTAGACAAACCTGAGTTGGCAATTTAATGCAGCTGAAGACAGTTGGGTGGCAGTTAGAGTGCTTTGTTCTCTAAACGAGAAGTCTGTTCATCATTCCCTACAACCCAGGCTTTTCTCTCCTCCATGGACCCAGATTTCTGGTTTGGGGCTGCTTCCAGATTGGTGGGGACTGTTTCATAGAGCAGTGCCAGGCACGGCCCTTTGAGCCAGCTCATCAGGAGCCAACCGCTGAACTGGATGCTCTTGTTTTACAGCCAGTTTCAACCCACGATCATGGGAATTTTCCTCCTTCCAAGCGACTGAGGAAACACTTGGTACGGGTAATTCCGACTTCAGTGTGAAAGGATCTAACCCCCCGTGCCACAGCTTTCTAGCTGCCTAACCAAACCTCTGCTTCCCCTCTCAGCCGTCCTGTCCCCTGTCAACCACTGTCTCACAGATCCGTCTCTTAGCTGGGTTATCAGCACTGTCTGCATGGACCCAAACCCAGGATCTCACTGCTCTAGATCCAGCATATACAGGAGGGAAAGGCATTGCTGTCTTCACTGTTTAGACAATGAAAGAAGAAGATGGAAAATATAGATACCAATCTGTAAAGATCCTGAGATTCCTAACCAAGTGCAACTAACACGAGTGCCAACATCATCCAAACCAACCAGTGGAGGATGTGGTGGACTCCGAGTACCCATAGCCAGCCTCAGAAGCACAAGGCAGCTCTTCTCCATCAAACATACACCTTTTGCTTAGCTTATAAGAGCCTGCCTAATGTTGACTGTCTGTACAGCATCCGGCACAATGAGGAGGGGATGCTTTGAGCTAGTGCATCAAGAACCCCAGCAGCAGTGAGTCATGCCTTTTCTTCCCAGATGCCCACCTTCCTTTTCCTTACCTGTATTTTCTTTCTTTGCCTTGTTCATGCTCTGAGGGTCCTGCCTTTCCTTTCATTCAGAGGCAGCCTACAAGCATCCATGGCCACTCTACCTGTGGGAGCTCTGGTGACTCACAACCACGCCTAAGTTGTTCCTGCTTTTCCTGCCACAGGCAGGGCTGTCTCCTTCTCATCATCTCTGCTCTCAGATTCATTCTGGCAGCCGGGGCCTGACCCCAATGAGGCCAGGAGGGGAAGCCTTGCTTTACTTTCTATGGGCTTTGAATAAAGCCTCAACTGCTTGGAGGCAAGGGAGCTTTGGCAGTTAACATAGTTTTGCCTTGTTACTCCTGTCTCTGGAGATGCAGTTTGCATGCCAGGAAGCTGCTGCTCTTCAGTCACACCTGCACTCTGGGTCTGTCAAAGGAACGGCTCTTCCCTGCCTGTCTGGAGCATTGGGATCAATTCACACTTGCACACTGTGTACACTAGGACCCCACAACTGACTGCACTCATCTGCCTTTTCTTACTCAGAGAAAAGGGACAAGGCTGTTAGTTCCCATTTCCCCCAAGCCAGTTGAAGGTAGTTTTACAGGGTGTGTTTTGAAATGCTTAGGCTTCCCCGGTGCAGCACGCAACACCATGGAATAACACAACCTCTTCTATCTTCCAGTCGGCAATGGTACTAAGCTGCCTTTCCAATTCTCCTCTGTGGGACAGAATCCGCCTGGTGACTTCAGCAAACAGTCTGATGGAAGCCTCTTCACTAAGACCGGTACTAGGCATTTGGTATTTTATCCCTTCCTTCTTGCTCTTTTTTAGGTGATAAGACATTTAATCCTCTTCTTGCTCCCCCAGAGAAGGCCTGGAGCAGTCCTGCACCTAGCCCATATCTCCTGTCCTGACTGTCAATCTCTTAGATGCACGCACATGTTCACACGAGCAACTTACTCTGCTGAGCCAATGCAGCAGGAGTTTATTAAAGAGTGTTAAAAAGCATTAAAAAGTTATACCTAGTGACTAGCTGAAGTGGTCTTAAATTTTGTGTGCAATGGGTAGAGAATTTTAGATGATTTTAGAGGCATGGGACCAGGGAAATATAATGGCAAATGATGCTCATGGGCATTTACCCCGTTTGCTTCATCAGGGTTTTGAAAGAGCTATCATCCTGAAAGAATAATAGCCACTAAGCACAACCTTTAAAACAATGTGCGGTAGCTGCCTGTTCTCCTTCATCTGAACCAGAATCCCCCATTCACCGTCTCATAATCCTCTTTTCACTACTCACTAGTTCAAGGGCACCAGAGGTGGAATCCAAGAGCATCAGCACCTGCCAAGCAGAGCCAGGTCTGAATAATTTGTCAATGGGAGATGGTGGGCAAAGGCCATTGCCTGATAGCGCTGGAACTGGTTGTGATGCAGCAGAGCTGGTGTCATTTTTGAATCAGAAGGGAGCTGCTGTGGTAGAAGGGGGTCAGGAATTATCACACTGCCAGAGGTACTGTCATTAATTTCTGACATGAAACCCAGGCCTTGGATCTTTGCAGTAATTAAATAGCCGATAGTGTTCTTTGCAAGAGTTAGAATGCTTAGTTTGGGACTTGGCCTAAATTTAACTGGACTGATTGCATTCCACCTCCCTGCACTCCTCAGACATTTCAATTTGACAGACGTTCTTTACTTCCTTTTCCTAACTGATTGGGTGGTGGAATAGAGAACTGCCTGACGGCTGTCGTGTCCCACCCCAGAAATGGCTGCATTTCGATGTTAAGCAATGCAATACTAATTATGTGGCACTTCCAGTCTTGCTACTCATCTTGATGCTCGCAAGGGGAGACGGGGATGGTGGCAGGGGCTGATCTATAACAGGTTGTTTTGTGTTGTCACAGCTTATCCTTCAATAGTGAGACATCAGTCTGCAAAGGTGACACCACAGACATGGAAATCCTCTAAGCAGTCTGTCTTGGTAAGAAATATACCCTTGGTGTGAAAGCATGTGCGCAGCTTCAGCAAGACAACTATCTGCTTTAGGGATACCTGAGACTTCAGAGAACAGGGCTTGGGTTCTTTGCAGATGGGAATGTAAAAGCTCCAAGACACAGCTTCTATTATTTTCTCCCTGTGGTTAACTGCATCCACAGAGGGATGCAGGTTAACACTGCTGCCACCACAGCTCTGGGTCATAGGAATAATCTATACTTCAAAGTGATGTATTGAAAGTATTTTGCCCTGGTCTAAAATTTGGTCCAGGCTTCTAGAAGCCATAGAAACACTATAGCACACATGCTGCGATCTGTAGTACTTTTCCTCCCTGTGCGGATACCATATACTCTTGGGCTGTGACATCTAGAAAGCACAGACTGTGGAAGTGACACCAAAGACAAAAATACAAGGGTATCTTGCTAGTTACATCCTACAGTACATGGATGCAGTATCAAAACTGAGGGGTCAGACTATGACCATAAATCACTAGAACACCTGTAAGTCACTCATTTTGGACTGTTAGCACTAAACAGGTAACAATGCATTATAAGGGGCAGAGGATAGTGATATTTTAGGTCTTATAATCTCAATCATACAAGGTTAATAAGCAGTTAATGCACAGCCACAGAAACACGAAGTTCACCTATTTCTCTTAACATCCATTCACACCGTTCTGCATTAAGATCTTGCATGACCTCAACTGAGACTGTCAAGATTTTACCCCCGTCTCCACAGATGAAACCTATGTTTTGAATTCTTATTCTACGTTTGTGAAAGATTATTTACTGTTCCCTGGAAATAAGACTTGTAAGAAGCAGAGGGTCAAGAATTGAGAGCATTCCCACACTGAAGGAAGGAAGCAGAGGAAATACACAACAGTCAGAAAGTAGCTGGACTGCAGCTGCAGTCTGTGCTTACTTTTCAAGGCCCTACCAGGAGATGAATGCCCATGAAACAGATGTACCTGGGTAGACTACTTCACAAAATCTAGCCCTGAGTCTTTGGATGAGCTACAGCAAAATGTATCTCCTAGGAACAGCAAGGTTTTGTAGTATCTTCTGCCTTGTGTTTTGATCACTGCCTTTCTAAAACATCACCTGCGTCATCATGTGTGTGCTCAGGTGGAGGCACTTCCCAGTGATTTTAGATACCAACCTGCTTCCTAATGGTGGCGGCATACAGGGAAGTCTGGTCAGGAAAGTGAAGTCTCTATCTATATCACTGGTGGATATGACTAGGGTGGTCCTGGTGATAAGCATCCCAGTGTGTGACAGGCAGCATGCTGTGCTTAGTGAACACAACCCATGCTTTCCTTAATCCCCATAGAGACAGCCTAGGTAACTTCCCCACATGAAGTCATCAGGCTTTTTCTTTCTCCCTTTCTCTCTCATGCATACACTCGTAGTGGTTATTTTAGTTTTATAGTCTATATTCACCAGATAGCCCTGCACTTAACAATTGACTTGATAAATATAAGCATTAAAAAAAGTCCCAGAATAGAATACATGCTCTGGACTGCAGGAGCTCTGCAGGAGCTTTTATGGTCTATTGGGCCAATAATCGACCTTTTAAAGGGTCTTAAATATGTATTTAAGTAATGCACACTCTGAAAGTTCTGTAAACACGAATTTTCACGAAGGACTATACTATTTAAGGACGAATGTGTTTTTAACCCACAGGGAGTCCTTTAAAATGAAACCTCCCTCTTTCATATCTTAATTATATTGGAAATTGAAGCCATAAAATGAAAAGAGCTTCAACAAGAAGGAACATTGAGCACGAGGTATCGGGAGTCAGCACTGAGCAGGAAGATGGGTCAGGCTGGGTTTGCTCTGCCCTTGCTTCCAGCCTCCTGCCATGCCCAATATTAACCAGAGCATTGCACAGAATGTTCCTGTGAGGTCTCTCCCACCTTCTGCAAGCAAGATCTGGGCAGTGGATCAAACCTAAGACAGATAAGACATTACAAAACCGCAGCTGTTCCTGATTACCTTGGGCACCATTTCACCAGTGTAAGCATATTCTCATCCAGGCTAGAGATTTTGCCTTCAACACAGCAATCAGGTACCACAATCAATAAATGGGCTTTTGTGTTCTGTGATCATCCCAAGCCAACACTAAGCTGTGCAACACAACTTTGCTTATTAGTAATGGTGCAGATAAGAGCGAAATTCCAGGGGTAGGTCCTGATGAGAAGAGATATTCAAGGCTGCAGTAAACAGAGCTAGGGAGATAGAAAATGGCAGTTGCTTTAGGCTCTCCCTTTACACTTCTGTTTACACAAGCATTTAGTACTGGGCCCTGCAACATGTGCAGGCGTGAATACACCGTTGTGTGAGAATTTCCACGCACAAGAGTTTGGGCACAAAGGAATACCATGCGACTTAGTTGATTGCTCACATAACTGTGCATGGCTTTAAATGTGAAACCTCCCCAAAGTTCTCAGGTTAGTGAGCAATTAAAAGACACTGACAGAAGCATAAAAATAAAGGTGACATTCCCCTTCTCTGAGAAGCCTCTTATCAAAGCGTGAGTCATAGTCTGAGATTTTATATGATGCACAGACTCATTTGGCTCAGGAACGGGGTCCATGCAAAGCATGTGTATAAATCAAAAAGCAACACCACTTGCATTTGATCACTTCAGCACCTCCAGTAGTGAACTGAGGCAGTGATGCTCTGCAAAAGACTGAAGGTGTTAAGCTATGTATGGTTGGGCTACTTAGGAGGGTGAAGAATAGGTGGTCAGAAAAAGAAGGTAGGTCAAACTCACATGCCCCAAATTCTCCATTACAGTCACATTACCGCCCCTTTTACGTCAACAAAGGCAATGGAGCCACTTCCAACGAGGCACCTTGATTCCTGAAGATTTAGGGAAGAGCTGGCAGCACTTGGAGTGAAGACTCAGCTGCGGATTTTCATGGATGTACCTGCTACTATATTAACCTTACTGCTCTAATCTCTGCCAGGGAGAGGGAAGGTGCAGAAGGGAATAGCCTTTACTAGAGGAAACAAGGACTTTTTCCGAATCACCTAATCGCCTTGAAAGCTCCGCAGGCCTTAACAACGTAACCCCATCCTCTGCTGTCACCTGCTTATTCCCTCTCTGTCAATGCCCTTCTCCTGGCTTCTGCAGAGCAAGCTGCTCTGCTTCTCCTGGGAAGCTGCATGCTTGGGTAGCAACCCCTCCATCTCTATTGTATCAGTTGTCCCCTTGTCCTAAGCATGTTTGTATGACCATAGCCATTAAGTTCTGATGAAGGTCCCAAGCTGGGGGGGGGCCAAAGGTCTTCCTGGAATGAAGAGGCCCCAGCCAGCCACTGGGACAGGCTGAAGCTCTTCTCTTGCCTCTCTAGCCTGTCACTCGGAAACAGGGAAACAGCTCTCACTGGCATCAGGTCCAGTGCTGCACCTCCCCAAGACTCCTGCCCACTTCCTCAGAGCCCTTCAGCTCAGCTCTGCTCTTGCTGCCTTGCAGAAGCCATCCAACAGGACCCAGTCAGAGCTGCTACAGCCCAAGGCCAGCTACTAGTGTTGGGCAGAGAGGCTTTCTATCCCATCTAAGTACCCCCCAGCCACCTTTTCAAATTAAGGGATAAAAAAGGAAATCCATCCTACTAACAGAAGATTGATTAGATGCCATAGGTGGTGGGTGCATTTTCATTTCGTGTTGGCTTTTTTTAATCCCCCTAAACCAAAATTGATGAATACATTGTGGTTCAGGGGTTGGTTTTGGTTTTGTTTTTGTTTTTCTGCAATGGGAAATGAGAATTAGTACCATAGCTTTTTGCTCAGGATACCGTTCTGTATTTGTCCCCTGGATAGACAAATCACAACAGCACCCAGCCTGCAAACCAGCCAGGGCTGGTTAAGCTTTCCACAATCTCACTGAGATTATTTTCCTTCCCCTTGGACAAAGCTGAGAGGTTCGGTCCGTGCTGTGTAGAAACATCCCTAGGCCAGTCACTGGGAGCAGATGGCCCATTGCAGGATCAGAGCCCTCAAACAGTGATGAGCAGCTGCCAGAGAAACAAGACCTAACAGCTACTTTTCATGGTTTGCCCTGCTCAAGCAGGTTTTGGAATGGCTTTCCCCCTCCTTTCCTACCCCCAAATGCTTGCAATGCCTTGCTGAGAGGTCACACCTATTCACTCGCAGAAGATGACTTTCTTGCTGGGCAAAGATTGTGCTTTTTAATGCAACACCTCAGACAAAACTTAGCTGGTTGCTCCAGAACACCTGAAATGGCACTTACCATATTGTTCTGAAATGATGAGAGGGGAAGGGGATAGCATGGCAGGGAAGGGTGTGAAGAAAAGGAAACTGGGACAGAGTTGCTAGGAAATACACTGAAGGGTTTGAGTATGTGTGTGAAAGGATAAAATAAGTCCTTCCCCAGATCTCAGTGCTCGTTTTGCCCCTGAGCAGGCATCCAATAACCACTCGTGGCCCTTATGTCCCAGTAAAACCTTCTACCGCCTCCTTTCATTTTCCAAAATATGGGTGTGATACTTCCCTCCTCTTCCAAAACTTGGATATTAAAGTCCACCCCTTCTTTCCTGCCCTATAGAAGGCTTACTGCAGTGCCAGCGGGGAGCTGCACTGCCCCTCACCCAGCACACGAACAGAAGAGTGTCCCCTTGTCCCACTGCCCCATCCCTGCAGCCTGTTTGCTCCCTGTCCCCTCCTCACTTCAAGGGCCTCACTCAGACCATACACACATGACTTTCCACACCGGCACACTCCAGCAATAGGAATGGAGCTCTTCCCCACTTGTGTTAGCCTGGGAGGCTGCTGGAACCCCCTTCCAGCCCCACTGTACCTCGCTAGGGAACCAACAGCGCGGCTTCAAGGTGTATTGTGCATGAACTGTTTTTATCGTGTTTGTCTTGATCAGCAAAGCAAGAGGAATTCCACCTCCTCAGACAGGACACGACTGCGCTGATGTAAGTGAGGCCCTTCACGTGTGCAACATACTGCAGAAATAAAGGAGAAAGCTCCATGTCTGACCAAAACCAATGGGGATGAGCTCTGTCTTTGGTGTTTGCATGCTTGTAAGAGCCTCAGTGAAGTTAAGCCCCTTCAAGATATTCTTTAGGCAAGTAAAGGGTTTGGAGAACCCGTTTTCCTGGAGGCTTTCTTTTCACAGACTTATGGATGAGTCAAGGTCATGTCAAACCATCCCGCATCGCTGAAGGTCAGACTGATGGATGCAATTGTAGTATAATCCTTTGAGACTACCCTGCAGATATTCCCAGCTAGGTCAGTTCCCAAACAAGTCCTTCCCTGCAAGGGCATTTCCAGAAACCCCTCAAGCCTGTGGTTGTTCATGATTTCAATGCCTCTCCCCTGCCAGAGTCAAACCTCACCAGTTCACACTGAGGAAAGCTCTTGCTCACATATGTGCTGGCCAAAATCAGCTTGGAAAAGACCAGGCTGAGAGGAGATGGGCTGAGGCACTGTTTTGCCCCAGCCTCGATCTGAGTCTCCCTGGGAGGTTGGTTATGGGCACCACTGGGGCCCTATGTCCCCTTGAACACTGATGGAGAACCAGACCTCCAACTCTGCACACCTCACATTGCTTGCCTGTATTGTGGTTTCTCTTGTCTCTGAAGAAAAGAATAAACCTCCTGTGGGATGCTAAAGATGTGGGTCCAGGGCCAGACACGCATAGATGTAGCCCTGACAGCCACTTAAAAGAGCAATTGCGCAGGTGAATCTGTGGGGAGAAGAACAGAGGTAGGCAAGGTTTATTCATATACCCTAGATACACATTCTGGAGGATGCCTGGCATATTTCTTCTCCCAGGTACCACATACCAGCTATTTTTCCCTAGACATTGCTGACAGTCATTCACAAAGAGCAAGGATACTACCAATTCACTTGAGAAGCCAGTAAATCCTCCTTGTTTACCCCACATGGGAGTTACCAGGGAACAGAGCTCAGCTCTTTCCCATCAATTCCACTCACTGCCTCCGTTACTGTTATTACTGTGATTAAAAAGCAATCAAAGAGAAATCTTCTTCCTGTCCTGAAATCGCTGCAAATGTCTCAGTTCCACCATTTAAGCATGAGAAGAGCAAGCTACGGGCATGCTCTGCGCTCCTGGACTCTGCAACACTAGAACGAATAATGGAGCTCATCTCCTGAGCAGTCGGAGGCAGTGAGCAGGACTGGCTGTGCCGATGGCATGGCGATGGAGTAATGAGCCTCACTGCTGCAGGGCTGGATGCCTGCTTAGGGAGTCTAGTCAGAGCAGCCCCAGACACACATAATGAACTTCATAGCCTGGAAGTGTGGCTGCTGCATACCCAGCTCTGGGGTCAGGCATGAGCTCTTCATCCCAATGAGATCTCTGGGAAAAGGGGTGGGAGTGATGGGTCTCTCTGGTCCAGGCAGAAGGATGGAGGACACTTGGACACCCATAGCTGGGCTTGGTGACAAAGTGTACAGTCAGTATGACTCAGAGGAAGAGGTGAGCAGCTGTGACACTTCTTTAGAGGGCCTGGATGCTGGTGGAACCAGGAGAGAGACCTTTTTAACCCCCAGCAATTTGTAGGGGCCAAGGAGACAGGTCTCAGTGAGCCGCAGTGCTTCAGAGCCTGGCTCTGCTGCTGTGCTGCTGAGATGCAGGGCATGGTCCTGTGTAATGGGCTACCTGCCTGTAATCACAGCCTGCTGGTAATCCAAGAGGAGTGACACCGACTGCCACGCAGATAAGAGCAAGTTCGTGCTGAATTTTACTATCCTGTCTGTAACTGCGGGCTTCTGAACTGGAACGATGCGTGCTCTGTGCTAGTCCCAGGGAAACGTAGATAACACGGGGACAGACTCCCTTCTTGGATGCAAATTGGCTTCAACAGTCAGTGAAGAAGCAAAGCAAGCAGCTCCAAAAGCTGATCTTCACTAATCACTCATTCAGCTCACTCAATCACTTCTGTCACCACAGCAAGACAGGCAACTGTTTTATCTCTGCGCATATTAACCATAAAGTTTTTAAATGAACGATTCTTCAGGGGCATAAACAATAATAATAAAATCTAATTGCTTGTGAATCTTTAAGTTTTTTGCAATAATTTAATGAGATAAATTTGCCACTCTCTTGCACAAATTGAACACAGAAATAAAGGTTTTGAATTTCCTAATTAGCAAGTGTAAAATACAGGGACATGTTCTTAATAAAACTATTGGGTTGTTCAATCAAAGACTATGATAGCTTTTGAATTTTCATTGCTAAGGATCTGATCTTTAGACTTGGAGCTCTTCAGGATACAAACCTTGAAATGATGCAGCTTTACAAAGCGCTGCCTCCAGACTGTGATCCACTGTACCAGTTCACCGTAGCTCACATGTGGGCAGATAGAAAACACTCTGTTGTCCAGTACAAGTGAGGCGCATGTCTCAGCACAGCCATCCAGACAGCATTCCGTAAAACAACCATGAACACAAACCTGGTACAATGGCTCCTTTTTATCCCAGCTAAAAATCCTCTCCTTGGATTTCGAACTAACTCTTCACTAACTCAACAGACAGAATCTTTTAAATCATCCTAAATAGAAAGAATTGTAAGGAAACCCCTTTCAGGTTAATATTTTCCTTAACTTGGGAAATAAAAACCATTTAAGCCAGATAAAACATGCATGGATAGCTGTGGTAATTCATTTGCACATTTTGCTGCACTTAAACTAGTAATCTTACATACTTCCATTAATCAGATATTTAGTCCTGGCTGGCAGAGTCGTTCTGCACCGCCAGACGAGGCTTTCTGCATGTTGCAGTAATGAAGGATAAACGTTTTGCCCTTTCTATCACTTGCTATTACAAGATCTTCAGTGGCTTGGGAAATGTGAGGTTTCAACACTTTCTCCTTGGGAAAGTAAGCAAATACGGCCTCACCAGGAGACACAGGCACAGACCAAATGGAGCAGCTTCTCCTGCTCTGCTGATGCTCAACTCTGTGTTTTGAGAGGACCTCAGGCAGATTTCATCAAACCCTGCCTCACCTGGTGGTTGACACTGGTAAGGCCTAATACAGATGCTTTACAATAGGGTTAGCCAGTCTCCTTGGACTGCAGTGTTGGACAATCTTCCCCATAGCTGGCACCCTAAACCTGGTTAGCCTGATTTTGATGAGCTTTAGGAAAAACTTGACAAGTCCTAGGTGGCCCCAGCCCCTGTGCAGTTGGAGCTAAATAAGCCAACAGGACCTGAGTCTCTGGAAGAGAGTCTGCCTTGCTGCTGTGAGGAGCTGCATCAGCCGCTGCATCAGCAGCATCAATTTGCCCTGGTCACCTTAAATAGCTCAGCTCAGCTCCTTGTGAACTGCTTTTGAGTCCCTGCAACTCAGGCTCCTTCGGACAGCATGCACAGAAGGTCTTCTTGTGGGATGTTCGAGAGAGACCTGTCGCAAACCCCATGGCAAGGGCATTAGCACTCAGGAGTCCAGCCTTGCGTTTCCCTGCTCCAGCAGTTTGACAGACCCCATTACTTTTCCACATGCCATTTGGCTGCTGTCAGAAGGAAGAAAGCTTCTTAACGGGGAAACCTTTAAAGGCCACAGCCTGCATATGTGTGCTCTTTATGTGGAGCCTCCTTCAAGGAAAAGATTTACTTCCCATTTTCTCTTTCCGCTCAGGACCTCCAGGGGACGATAGCTCCATAGCTATGCTCTCCCGCCTGCTTAAGGATTCTGTGAGTACTTTCCCACTGCAAATCCTGGAGGATTTAATATCCACTCTGTAATCTACTGGCACCAACAGGCATTATCTAACTAAACCTTAAATTGAAAATGCTAGTCTTTCTATTTTCCCCAAGCAGTTGTGAAAAAGTCGGGTTCTCATAGTCCGATGTAATTTACTCTCCCTCTAATTAAAATACACTACTCAGCTATTCCTGGCAAGATATTCAGCTGGCTGAGGCTGTGAATGTCGAAGGCGCATCAGATGCTGGCGGGTGGGACAGCAGTGCCCTGGGTCTGCCAGCCTGACTCTGCTTTCTCAGACCTGCCTCTATTCTGCTTCCCCATGCAACAGCAGGAGCAGTGTATGCTGATGTTCTGAGTGGTCAAGTTTTGGCTCTCCTTAGCCCAAGGATCTTCATAGAAAGCACCCAACTCCTTGTCCTAATCTATTACCAAGACTTGGCAGCAGTGATCAGCAGGGAAACTCTTTGGTGAGTGGTGGGAACTGATCAGTGTCCACAAAAACACCCTTCACCCAGCTCATTTCCAGGGTATCTGATGGCAATAGAAGATGCTACCTGGCTGTGCTAGCAAATACATGACTGGGCTTGCAGTGGGGGGGGGAAGAGATTATGCAAGAGGGACCCGAGATACACATTTAATGCAGATAGACAAAGGGCAATGATACAGACTTGTGACCTTGACCTTTCTGTACTGCCATGTGCTTCCAAGATAAAGAAACACCTTATCTGTAGTTCTTTCTCCCTTTCATTCATCATACTCTATTTTGGCTAAATCAAAGAATAAACACCAAGTAGCAATATTCATTTATAATTCCCAATTTTATTAGGAAAAAAAGAAAGTCTCGGTTCCAGTCAGGCTTGTTGTATGTATTGGGTTTCCACATGGATAGGGTATAGATTCTGCTCTGTAGTAATCAATCCTCATGGACACACAACAAATGAAAAATGGAAACTTTTAGGGGGAAAGCAGTCAGGAGATGCAAGAACAAAGATAGCGTTAAGCTGAACTGCAGAGCAAGTCCATCTGGTTCAGAAACCCGCCTGACAGTACCAGATGCTCCGATGAAGATCCCAGTGGACAGATGTGGGATAAACTGTGTTTAGGGAGAGCTATTTCCTCATGACCGCATCAGTTAGTACTTAGCTTATGTCCTTAATTAATACCACTTTTAGTATTTTTAAATCCTATTGACTACGTATCTGATGTGGCTCCCTTTTGCTATAATAGCTGAGCATCAGCATCAGGATCTCTGATGCATTTATTATCCCAACACTTACCGCAAGTGTGAATCCCCATTTTATGACCACTGGGAACAGGAGCATACAGAAGGTGAGATTTGCTTAAGGTCATAAAAGGAGCTCGTAGCAAGGCAGGAACTTGAGGTCTAATCTCCAGCCAGGAGAGGATTACTTTCCTCAAACATACCTAATCCCATTTTGAACCCACTTGTCCCTTAGCTCAGGAATATGCGGTAGCAAAGAGCTCTACAGTCTCATCTCATCAAAATACTTCTCTGAGAACAACATCATAGCACATTTGAAAGCCACTCGTCAGATTAAGGTTGTTAGTACTGCAAGGAACACAGGATTACGCAGCACAGCTCCAGCTTCTACCTGAAGAGACTACAGGCATCACTGGGAACCTTGGTCTTGCCAAAGAAGAAAGAGGACATGATGGGTACAGGGATTTCCTCCACCCTTTCTGCTCCAGGGTAGTGCATTTACTGGGACAAGAATCACACAGGCTGAAATAGTGTGTGATGCTTAGGAGGCTGAAATTGTGTGCAATGCTTAGGAGATGGTGGAAAGATGGAGTAATGCACACGATCAAAGAATTAGAGGAACCTAAACAGTGCAACAGATTTTCTGGGAAAAATTAATAAAAGAAAAATTTCCCACCTGGCACATTCATTATTTGAGACGCTTTTAGGAAAAATAGTTTCAGGGAGATGCAATAACTGAATATTCCCAAATCCATTCACTTCTGCTAACAGAACAGCTGCACAGGAAGTAGAGGGAAATAATCAAGACCGAAAATCCCATCCCAGCATACTCTCATGTTCAGTGGGCATAAGGGACTTTTGCCCTTCATAACTAACGTAACAACTTTGTGTTTGCACTACTCGGAGAGATGATTAATTCCAATCTGAACCTTTCGAGATGCTCCACTTCCATCACGTCTAATGCAGCGTTTCACTGAAATATGTAGAATTCAAAAGAGGTCTAGGCCAAAGGACTGACTTAGACTAATGAAATACATGAGCAAGGTCACAAATCTCTGAGCACAAGTGAAAAAGCAGAGCTCATCTCTCAGACCCACAACAGCAGTTCTGGGCACCCGTCTCTGTCACCACAGTTTGCATGAAGACATGCCATGATGTTCCATACTAAACTAGCCAAGTAGGAATTCAAACCTGTGCGCTACACTATGGTGCTTTATTATTATGGCTGTTAGGCACATCGGGCATCACTTTTTATTGTAAGCTGATAGAGTTATCTCCAGTCAACTCAGTTATGCTAATTGTTAGGAGTTTTTCTAAGGGTAGTATCTTTTCATTCCATAGATAAGCCAGGCTAAGTGTGTGCAGAGTCACAGTGGCTTGGCTAATGAGCAGTGATTTGTTAAAGGAGCAATTAACTTCAGAAAGCAGTCCATGCTTTCCCTGGCACAGGGAGGGACAGCGTCTGTACAGTTCATAAGATGCTCTTGTTCCTTGTGGCAAGGAAGAATTTGTCTTTTTCTGTTCATTTCTAGCCACTAAAGCACAATGTGGAGAAGTCACAGCACCAGCCACGTGATAGCACATAAACTGGCTGGTATCTACTCCAACAAAGCTCAATGGCTACATATCAGTGCCCTCTGGGTGACCAAGGCACTGGCCCTTTTCCCTCCTATTTCAGACAGTCTCAAGGCAGACAGCAGCCTGTCCTCAGCAGCTCTTCCTTTTGACACCCAGAGAGGTTTAAAAGAGCCCAGCCACAGCAAGGAGCAAGGCTGCGGAGTTCCTCTCCAAGACAACTGCATATCAAGTAGAAATCACACAAGCACTCTTGATAAACAGCAGGCAGTCCTGCTCCTGCCAGCTAACAGGATTAATCTAAATGCACACAGACACAGCTGGGCAAAATCAAAACATAGAGCAGAGGCTAAATTACACCACTTAATGGCAAAATGTCTTCAAGGCTCCCACTCCACCTACTGCCTTTCCCCTTCTGCTGCAGCCATGGCAAGGAGGAGAAGCTGCATCCCTTCCCCTCCAGCTCTTGGGCAGAACTAGCTCAAACGGTGAAACCCAGCCACCCAGTTCTCATCAGAGAAACAGGCAGGAGAAAGCCAGGTCCTCATGGATCAGGAGTCACAGTTGCTAAAGGGTCAAGAGATTCCCTTCTGAAGCAGTAGTAATGGCAAGGTCTCTTACAAAGGGAGAGGGCATGGCTCTGCGGTTAGCACCACAAGATACCGAGGTTCTTGTGGCTCTTCAGCCAAGCAGTCAATGCCAGGGTTACCCAGTGCAGCACTGAGCATGTGGTTCACCCAAACCACAGGAAGCAGGCTTTAACACTACGAGAAAAACCTCCACACGTTGCAGCAACAGAGTAGAGGTGAAATAAAAGGAAGTGTATGTTCAAAAGGCTAGAGTCATTTTTGCAGAGCTGAAATTAAGTGTGGCACAAGGGGATCTGTGGATTTCCTCATCTCCCTGACACAAACTAGGGGATCCTGAGATTGAAAAAGATGGAGAAGGCCTGTCATGGTTTCCCCATGTTGAGGTCCCTGCATCTCCAGTGGAAGGGAGACAGGAAATGATACAGCTGCAATCACGACTGTGACTTGAAAATGAAATTCAGGCACAGGGATTCCTGACTCCCTACCTCAATTTCATCCTGTGTACGTCTCATTTATCTTGGCTCTCCCAAACCTCTGTATAAAGAACAACGTGGCTGTCATGGCTAGTGCCCCAGCATCAGCTTCCCAGAGTTTGTGGTGCTGTGGGCCAGGAGATGCAGAAAGTGTTACAGCAGGCACCAGCTGGATGTAAGCAGACAATCTTGTGAATGCTGGAAATGGTTTGGGTTAACTCTGCCCCATAGCCAGATCTCATTTAGAACCAGCAAGGAGGGACTTGTGTGGGCTGGCTGCATCCATATTGTGCTCACCAGAAACAAGACAAGCAGTCATCTAGGAAGTAATTGCCTGACTCACCTCACGTGAATTGCTCTAGCAAGCAGAAGCTGAATCTCCTCCTCCTGAGTGCAGAGAGACCTCAAGATGGTCAAGAAAAGGTCATATCAAGCTCTGGCAAGCTGCCCTCCTACTGCCTACTGACCCAGGACAGGTTATAAGCTCTGCTTCAACTCCAGCCGTGAGTGAGCTACTTCCAAGTGTTTCCTAGTGATACCTGTGCACTGAAAGAGACCATGATAATGTCTGGTATACCATGGGAGAAATCAAATTTCCAGCTCAAAGGATGTTATTTTCTTTTATCTTTTTCTTTCCAGAGCATTAATTATTTTGCTTTTTCAGCTGCTAAGCATTTTCTAGCCTGGAAGCAGGTCCCTGGAAAAGAGAGACCTGAAGCTCAAGCAGTGTAAAAACTCACTTCCTTGCAAGTGGCTCTTTCCTCTTTAAGGATAATTGTAAGTCTGTATTTCACAGCAGAAGGGAAAGATGCTTTCTATTTAAAGCAGAAGGATTAAGAGTTCAGGAAAGGAGGACGAAGAAAGAGGGAGAAAAGGTTCTGGGAGATGCCGTGAGTTGAGAGTGGAGATAGGCGGGCATTTGGCAGACAAGAAGTTACACAGGGCAATTTGTGCTAAGAACCATTCTGACCCATTTTAAATCAGTTCTTTAGAGTCTCCCCTGAGGTACCACAGTAATTTCCTTCAGCTTTTACTCAAAGGCCAGACTCTCCTTCAGGCAACTTCTTTTTCATGGGTTGTTTGGGTTAATCTTAAATGGCAATTGCATTACCAGTAAGACCAGTTTCCTTTATTTCTGCCAATCAGCACGTTACAAACTCTGTTACCTGCCATAGAACACAAGGTTCCTGCCTGAGGCTTTTGTTTCAGCAGCTTTTAAACCCCCAAGTCCCATGTAAACTTGATGCAATGGCCAGATCCCCAGCTGGGCTGTCTACCACACCTCATTGCAGCCTTGTACAGCAATCCAAAGAAAAGCCTGTTCAGCCTCAGCTCAGGGCTGCAGAGCAGGATGCTCTTTGTCCTGGGTCAATCTGAGCACTTCACTAAGGGGCCGCTGTCCAAAACATACCTTTGTGTGTTTAGCCTGTAAGCCTGTCCAGGTGCCGTGTCTCCACCAGAAAACACTGCATTTCTATGGCATTCTGAGGATCTTACCTATTACTCCTTCCTCCATTATTTCGAGCAGCACTTGTTAAACTGTTCTTGTCAGGCATTTCTAGTTCTAACTGAAAACCCCTGTCTCATTGCTTGGGTTCTGCAGCTGGGGATTTGGAAGCGCCCTTATTCCATGTATTTGCATTGCGTACCTTTCAGACATTAACTAGTCACACCGCATCTGTGTCTGTATGCACCATGTTCAGACAGATCAGACTGCTGATCATCTTTAAGACCTTCTTATTTCCCCTTTCCCTCATATTCCTCTTAAATGAGTGACGTTTACCTACCCTTCCCCTTTGCAGCATGTTTGAAAAACAAACCCAGACAAACAGTGGTTTGCTTTGCATGTGTTTTCTCTTCTTTCCTAAGAAACCAGAGACAAACCCCACAGTCCCAGAGCAAACCAAGAAACCCTGCAGTACAAATAGCTAAAAATACTTCTTACAATAGTCATCGTGTTATTCACATATTTGTTCCCAGCCTCCCCATCTAATTAGACTCTGAATCCCATACTCACTTATGCTGGCAGATAGCTCCATTGTTTTCATGTTTTGGGTCTGTGACTATCTGCAGAGCTACAGTATAATCCCATTTACGCTTTTGGTAGGCAAAACCAAAGAGAAATGAATGCCCAATTGAGGAGGAGCCTATTTGCAAAGACTGAGGATGGCCAAGGCAATTCTAATGCAATTGATGCTATAGACTCAAATATAATGCAGGGCTCAAATGTGGGGCAAAGACAGAAAACCTTATTCAGTTCACAGATCTGTTGGATCACGTGAGCCAGCAACTAGGCAATTACACTGCAACCCAAAGAGAAGTTACTGGATACTAAAAGAAAGAATATCATTGACAAAATCAAGTGAAAACCTCAGTAGGAAAAGACAAGTGCAACAGGAGCAGGAGTATCCAGCAGGTTGTACAGTGACTTGGATTAGCCATGTATTAAGAGCTTCAGTGAGCTGCTGTCTCCACATATGGACAAAGCTGAGGGGAAGAGAATCAGATCATACATGAGCTGCCTCCTATGCTTGTGCAACATGAAGCAAGCAACCTTGAAGCAAAACTGGAGCAAACGTGGCTGTTGCTTCATGGCTCAGATAAATTACGGGCTTGCAGAGAAGCCAAGACATGCTTGGGAGGAGCAGTCCTTGGGATGCAGCCACAGAATCACCAGTTCAGTAATCGATGTAAGGCATTTGGCATGACAGCTTCTCAGCTGGATTTGTGAGCTGGGTGTTGGCCAATCACTATAGCTCCAAGCATGTTAGTAGGGATGCGATCATAAATCACATCCTGGCCCAGCAGCAAGTTGAGTAGCAAGGACCACACCAACTAAAGTGAACGCTCAGGTAAGAACACTGGGGGATTACCCCAAAAGCACGGTGTAAGTATAATAAATAAGAGAGAGAAAAATGCCTGAACAAGCCTTTAGAATAAACCTGAGTTGTCTTCTCCACAAATTTGAGCAGCTACATCTACCTTCCTGGCAGCTGAGTATCTGTCCCAGTATCATGGCCAGGCTTATTGCTGCTGCATCTTCACAGATTCAAAAGTAAAAACATATTCTGTCAAATTAGATGACTTGATTTTGATTAAGGGCAAAGGGGAAGGGGAGAGGAAGAAGCTGTGAGAAGACAGCACAAAAATTAAATGATCTGAAAAGAGATGAATGAAGAAAACTTTCTTCTAACTCATTGCCTGTTTCCCTGCCGTGCGAAAGGACGGTAACATCTACACCTGAGGGATAGAAGCAAGCGTGTGCTTCAACAGCGGGTGCAAAATCCATTTGCCATTCTGGCATGAAAGGGGCTATTGAGATGCGTGGTATTAACTGAGCTTTTACCTGATACCCTGTGAACTTTCCGAAGTCTCTTTTTACGCACAACAGGGTCAACAGCCACGAGCGGTGTGGCTGAGATAGGGCTGTGCTGCTGCACGAAGATCTGGTCCTGGCATCGTGTCTGGTACAGACATAAACTTACAAGCTTAGGGTTTCTCTCCTGTTGCTTAATGCATTAGACAAAAAAGCAGCCAAGAAAGAACCCCAATGTGCCATGGACTAACACAGGAGGAGCTAATGGCTAAAGACATTAGCTAGAAGCTAAGGAAATTCTGGCTCCCTAGTCTTGACCTGTTTGGGTTTTAAAATGCAGCATGCAAATTACCTTGATTTTTAAGAGATGCTCCAGGGATGCGCTCTGGCTCAAGGGGCCGATAAGAGAACACAAAGCCTTTCCACCCTCAGGTTAGAAACAAACCTGCCCTGCTTTGTTAACAGCAGGATGTCACAAGGGGCTGATAACCTTGTAATTGGCATGCAACTTTTAGGCTGCACGGTACTAAACCTGTAATAGGGGAATTTTAAAGGAGGCAGCAGCATCAATTATTGATCCCAAATAGAATTAATAAAGAATGAACATTTACTACAGCTGATAAAATGTTCCATGCAGGATTTTAATCCTCAGTACAGCAGCAGAAACAAGACAATAACATACAGGGGTTGTTTAGCATCCCCTTCATGCCAAGCAAGACATGATGCCTTGTTTCTCACAAGGCAGAAGACTATGGAGCTGCCCAGGATACAGAACTGGTTTCCATCATGCAATCAGACTTGAACCGTGTAACTATGATGCAAGTGCTGGGTTTCAGGGCAGTTACTCACCCTTATAGCTCATGTATGGAGAAGCGATATGCTGCCTTACTCCTTTGCAAGCCAGCTGCAGATTTGCAGACAGACCCTGCAGCAGGCTGCTCTGCACCAGCAGAACTGGCCAGATTCTCTACTCAGAAGGCAGTGGTGAGGTTTAAGTTAGGGTTGAATAAGGCAGCTGAACGTGAAAGCTGATGCAGGCTAGTTGTTAGTCGTACAAGCATAACCATGTCCTATTGGAAGGGATGAGTGGCACTTGGGGTTTGGTGGTGTGCTTTACTGAGCTTTCAGGAGAAGCTGTCTTTCCCCTTGCCACAGAATTTCAATAGCAAACCTCTCTGGGTATTCTTGCATCTCAAGGCTGCACTGTGTTCAGGCGCAGGATTTCTCTCTTTTGAGGTTAAGATGATTTCTCATTTAGTTTGGATAGAGTTGCTTCCCCAGGCAAAGCCTCTCTGGAGACCACAGCCTCTGCTTACTGCAGACGTTTCCAGTGATGATACTTTTCCTTCCCCATCCTTTTGGTGTGCATGTACTAGCACCTACCTAAACATTGTTAGTGCACATAAACCTACATAAACTAACCCCATCCAATAAAGCTCCTGTAAGCAGGAAAGAACAGATTAAGGATAAAGGACTAGACTGCATCAGGTCTGTGCAATTCTTTGAATTCTATTGAAGTTACTGTGGTTTACACCACCTGATGGCGTAAGGCAAAGATTCGCCCATTGCCTTGAGTCGAGATGGTTTATGACCTAGTTCTATTTATTTGCACCCAGACTAAACTAACCTGCATTATGAATTATAGCAAAGGGAGGGGGTATTATTCTGCTTCTTCCAGAAAACTTTACATTCATCAAAGTTAATTGTAATCGGCCGTGAGCTCCCATAAATAATCAGATATTTTGCTGAGACACAGAATAAATCCACCCAAATTATGGTAATGAGTAGGATTCTGAAAAAGTTCAATCAAAATTGTGATAAGGGAATCACAATCAGCAGAAAACTGCCAGTTCTCAAAGCTCCTCTGTTTGCAGTCATCACAAAACCCCTAAAACCAGGAAACAGCGGAGACTTCAAGGGTTGGATGTTGGAAATTAAATCAGCAAGGCACTAATCTCCTCTATGTATCTTCAGGACTATATTTATGTTGCCATCAGCATCGTGACAGGAGTACCATACGTCTTGCTGCTGCTTAAACAGGACCCTAGGAATGGTGGAGAAGCGCAGGATAACAAGGCTTTGGGCATCTATACTAGACATGGTTTTATACTGCCCTTCTCCCAACAACCTTCCTATTGCACAGTAAAGAACAGAGTCACCTTGCTTGGGCTTTTCCCCTTATCATGTAGCTCCAAACAGCAGTTTCAATACACCACTACTGCTAAAAGCTCTGTTTTTAGGATCAGCTCCCATTTTCTCTTACAAAAGATGGGTGTTCCACAGGGTGGTCTCCCCTCTACACATCAAAGGGCAGAAACTCCCCCAGGCCTCACCGCTTGGACAATAAAACACAAGCTACCATAGCATCCTCCTGCTGCCACTGTTGCTACAGCTGTAAGACCTGGGAATCGCCCATGTAGACAATGTTCACAACCAATTGCTGTGAAGTAGATGATGGGATTGCAATTTCATGTCTTACGCTGTCAGGGAGTAACTGTAAACTCAATTAAATGCTGAGACCAGAAGAAAGAAAAGAAAAGGAAGAAAGAAGAGGGGGACGTGTGTATACATATATATGCATGTCTCCATGTGGCTGGGACAGAAATGATGATTGGTATCCCCGTGCCCCTCAATAGGAAGTATCTGCTTTTGATGAAAAAAGGGGGATTCAGAATGCGCTGAGGAAAAACAGGAGCACGACTGGGAAGGAATCCAGCTGACAAATTACATTGAGAGAAGATCCTTCCAGGCACAGGAGGCAACGAGTTGCAGTTCTGATTGAATGTTAATAAAACTACATCGAACAACAAATGAAAGGGCGAGCAAATCCTTTCAAATGAGATTTCAGTCCTGACTTAAACCCATGGCTTCGTTTCTGTGCTCCCCCTGTCCTTACTCCCTCAGCGGGACAACAGAAGAAAATCAAAGAGGGGCAAACAGACTGAAGCCTGTCGTGTGCCCCCCCAAGGATAAAGATGGGGAGCAGAGGTGTGGAGGGGAGTAAGCCACAGCAGTATAAAACATCTTTCCCTCCCATTGCTTTAAAGTTACAGCTTGTTTTCCTGGAAGTGGAGGCAGTAAATCTTGGTCACTGTATTATACACCTAGCTCTGTCCCGTAACAGGGCCATATTGCACCTTTACAGCAGCAACACCAGCCTCAGCCCTTTGTTTCTTCTGCTTGTTTTCTGCTACATCAGCACCCTAGAGGTCCACGGCAGGTCCCCACTGTCAGGTATAACTGCTACAGAGCTCTGTTAGCCATGAGCATGAGCTCCATCAACCCTTGTTGGGGCAGCAAGAGAGCTTCCTTTATGGTGACTCTTCCTGAGTAACTTGCTGGGGACTCCATGAAGCACCAGTCTATCTGTGCTTGCTTCACATTGCTGCTTGGACCACTGTTTTCCTACCTTCTTTGGTGCAGAAATGTCATGAGCACCACTGGAGGGCCCAAGTGTTGTTTGAAGGAGTCTATCCTACATTTGCCACCCCCTGGAGTTAAAATATAATGAGATTTATAAATAATAAATAAATCAGCAATTCTTTTTCATGTCTTTAAAAAGGCCGTTCTCTAAGGCTATAGAGCTCTTAGAATTTCTAATGGAAGTGCAAGGGGGGAGCTAGAGAGTGTTTCTGCTTGATTTTCAAGCTAAACCCATGATTTGTGGAGGTGAAGCTACAAGAAAAATCAAGGAAATAAATGTGATGAAATCAACTCTTTCAGTCCAATACAGAGGAAAGAAAGAAAGAGAAAAGTGGACTAAGTTTTACTTGGAACCTCTTAAGAGAAACATTTACATCCACCAGACAAATAGATCAAGCTTTTTTAATGCATCTATAGCACGGCAATTTGAGCAACTGCTTTACATGCAACAGGGTGTTGGAAACATGAGCTCAGTGTCTGACAGATCCATAAAGAGGGAGACTAAATGGGGAAGAAGAAACTGAGAGGTACTTATAAGCCTGAGTCTTTCTGTGCTGGGAAACAGGACAGGCTGCCTTTAGGGTCATTCAGTTCAACGTGCAGGGCACAGGGTATTAACAATACAAATCCCCCCGTATCTGAAAGATTGATATATTAGCAAATGGATTGATATTCAAGCAAAAGATCATGGATGAAACTAGTGCATCTGAGTTGAGGAAGAGCAAAAGAAAAGCCAGTATCACACCCCCAGGTTCTGTCTGAGCAAAGCCTGCTCTGCCTTCTTCCTTCCTAATGAGGCATTTTACAATGCTGATGGGAAAACTCCCAAGTGGAATAGAAACACCAAGGGGGGGATACACTAAAATTTATATCCAGTAAAATGAAGGCAGGCACACAGGAAGGGAAGCAAAGGTTCAAAAATGAAAGGGAATCAAGTCGACTTGCTCTACTGCACTGACCTCGACATTTACAGTGTCTGTTTACTTCCATCACCCCCTCGCTCCCCCCTAGAGAACAAGCCAAACCAATACAGCCCCGTGGTTTTTATTTCCTAGAACCTTCTATTCAGTTGTCCCTGGGCCAGCAGAGCTATCTTTGCCTGTGTTTTCCCAAGCACCAGAACAACACTGCTAATCCTACACAATAATATTAATGTAATCAATATGATTATGCCCGTGAGAGAACGTCAGCCACTGTAAAACAACACAGCCAAAGGGATCCAGTAACAGAACAAAAACAAGGACAGGAGCTTATTTTTGGATTTGGTTTGTTTCTCTGTCATTTTCTATGCACTATGTAAAACAGGAATAGATAGAGCAGAATTCTTAGGCATTGCCAAAGCAAGCCAGCTTTCTCTTATGGCTAAATCCTAGAGAGACTCTAGCTTAAGTATTTGCTCTTCAAGCAATTGTATAAACATACCCAAAGCTATGACTTCCCCATTGAATCCAGGTAAGTGCTGCCCAAGCTGCCTGCCAGTCAATGTTTGGCTGTGTAATTACCTGTAGAGTACCACTCTGACAGGGGAGATCGTCAAACTGAGCCTATTGCTGCTTGGTTGCACAGTGCAGGCAGAGCAGAATGTGAGTACTGCTGTCCCAAGACAGCCTTTCTACATGGACTGTGAATGATCAGTGCAGATCAGAGGCCTCGCTTATGGATGGGAAGCACTAGCATTTCTTTACACTTGAAAGGGCTTGAAACAAACACAGTAAGCAGCATCTGAGATCTTGACAACACTGCCCCACAGAACTGCAAGTGATGTTCTAGTGCTCCCACTGCCATACCTGGATGAGAACTTGAATGCTGTACTCGTACTCTGAGACTGCATTTGTGGAATGAGTCATTTTATGCCAATCTGGGACAACCTGGGGGTTGCTTTTGAAGGCATGGAGTTTTCTTCCTTGAGTAGTGCAGAATGCAGGAGCCTGCAGGGGGGCTTTGCTGCACGTACAGCTGCGTCTGCACTTCGTGTTGCTAGGCAGGGTCTTACAGCATGATCCTCACTCTGTTAACAGCTACCAGCCACCCTGCTCACAGTTACACTGCTGAGAAAACTTCTGTTTAAGTTCCCCTTTTGGGGGTCAGCATCTCCCAGTCGGCACAACCAGTCCCTTCAGTCTTTGCCTTCGCTTCATCTCTTTCAATCTCCCTTTACTCCTTCTTCTAAAAGCTCTGAGATGGTCCCCAGAGGCCATACAAGAAATTGAATGAAGATTAAAATGCTGATCCAGAGCTGCTAATACCCCTTAGGATATCACTAACATCCACTTGGAACGAGTCCCATCTGGATGACTGCAAGAAATGTTCAAGAACGAGCCCTGAAGGTTAGTCAACATACTAGCTTTCTCTAGATCTCATGTCCTCTTCGACTTTCACCCCTTTCCCCTGGTATTGAGGAACAGCCTTGAGACCATACGCAGTAATGCTCTGACAGGGGTCACAGGGCTTTAGGCAGGTAAAAGCTGCCCCTGGTCTGAGGGCTGTATGAGCCATGGACCAAGAAATGCCTGGATGCGCTTCCAGGATGCCATACAGGACATGTGAGTGTCTCATGGATGACTGACCAAGTCCCTTTGCCTCCCTGAGAGGAGGAAGGGTTACAGCATAGCTGGGAAGTCAGTGCCATTTAGGAAGGGCTGGACTCACACTGTTCAGAAGCAGGGAGAGCTACTCAGGTGAACAGGAGAATTCGGGTTGCCCTTAAATAGCATTATAAGCATAAAGAGCAAGGTTCAGCCCTGCCAGTGGAAATACCTCTGGCACAGCAACCTTACCCAGCGACTTTGTAAACCAGCAGGGAGAAATGGACACTTCTTCAGTGTAGTTCATCTCCTCCTGAGATGAGCTCTTTGCCTGACTCACCCCGAGTTTTGCTTTGGACAAGGTATGGTGCTATGTTCCCTGCTTCCACCGCGCTTCTGCCCTCTTTCCTATCTGCAGGCAGTTCACTGGTTGTTTCACCAGTTCATCACATCCTCTTTTAATGCCTTTGTTTTTGTTATGGATTTTTATGTGTGTGCACTTGTTAAATCTGGGCAGGAATGTGTTTGAATGTTCAGACAGATTAGCCCGGCCTTTATTTATTCTTGCTGAGACGTGCTCTCCAGCCCTGGCTGACATTATATTAGTTGTTTATGTTCCATTATCCATTTACAAGGAAGTGGGGGTGCGTGAAATGAAGAAAGCCTCATATGCCTTGCAAACACATTTTATCTCCCCTTTGATTCCTCACCAGCTTGTTCCAGAATCAACAGAACCTTTAAGCTGGTAACCCTGATGCTTCTTGCCTCTCTCTGTTAACATCCCTATTCAGGACCTTACTGATTTCCTCCTCTGTCCTCCACCCCAGGCCCTCCTAATTTCTCCTTTCCTCCCTGGCCTGCCAAGGTCACCCCCTCAGTGTCCACTTTGTGGGCAAAGATCTTTTTGTCTCATACCCTTCTCTTCCCTGCGTACTCAGTCCTTGGTATCAGCCGAGCAATCTGCAGTCATGGGGTTCACGTCTCCATCAGCCCTCCTCCAACAACTTACTAAATTCCTGCTAATCCCAATGCCACAGATGAGCTGTGCCACTCTGGCCCTGCAGCCTGTGCTCTCATCCTCTCTCTGGGGAGCCACAACTTCCCAGGTTTCCCAACCTTCAAACTCTTGGTCTATACAGTAATACTCCTGTTTATGGGGTCAGGATGGAGTGAATCTGGGATGCAGCCGAGCTGCCTATGGCAGTGGCCTGATTGCATCTTCCTTCTTTTTGGAGTAATAAAAGTAACAGGTACCAGGTGCCTCTTGCTGCCTTTCTGTGCTGGCAGCTTATTTATATGCAAATTTCTTGCCTGCACTTGCTGCTTATACACAAGATAACAAAACCTTCCATGGAGATGGGAGAGGGGAGAGGCATGCAAGAGCCTTTTGATCCAGCCAGGAGAGTTAATACGGTATTATTCACAACCAATTAGACTTCTTCAGACAGGAAGGGATAACCGTATACTGAGACACAGTGTGTTAAACTGAGATTGCAGCTGGGGCTTGGGGAAGGCAGAGGAGAAAAGCCCCTAGAAAAGTATTCAGCTACAATTAGACCATATGAGGAACAAAGAAACACCTTCTCTGTTCTTTCTGTCTTGATTTGCTGTGATGCAATGTGTATCCCCAGTTTCTGGACCCCGCTTGAGTTAGTGTTATCTAGCCAAGTCCTCTCTCTGTGCCTTTGCAAAATAAGCTTTGATTAACTGAAATATAGACGTTTTAATATCCTTAGGTAACAAGTATTAGTGTGGTTATGAGAACAGCAGATCCACAGATCTGAAGAGACCACACTTACCATGAAAACACACTTTCTACCCAGAATAGGCTGCAATTTCTCTATGAGCAGAATTGTATCATGTTTAAAGCCCATAATCTTGAGTTAAACCCAGAGAGGTCCTGGGTCCTTAAGAAAACCCTCTCAGCTGCCGCAGATTGCAGGATCTGCATACCCTGCTCTCTAACTAGCATTAGCATCAAGTGTTGAAGGCTACAGGTTTTGTTGACCAGGGTTTTTTTCTGGGAAGACAGGAACAGAGAAGATGGAATTTCCTGGGAGGGATAATTTTTTCTTCCAGTAGAAAATGACCATTCATGACTAACACCATCAGCTCCCTGGAAATCAGGGCTGTTCTCCAAGGGTGCAAAAATAGGAGCTTGTATTCCTCTCAGGCACAACATGCAGGGACCACAGCTGAGTGCTGCCTTCACCAGTTAGGGAGCAGCTGCCCCTAGATCTCACCTGGACACAGGGATGAGCAGGGCAGCGAATGAAGGGACTTGTGTGCTTGCTGCTCTGCTTAAGCAAGGAAAGCAGCCAGGCAGAGGCTTTGCCGCTGGCTCCTGCCTCCCTCCAGCCCTCAAAGGGCCATTCCTGGTTTTCTACCGCTCCTAAGAGGAGATGCTGACGGGTCGGCCACATCAGGTGCTGTGTCAGCCTGCCAAACCTTCCCTCTGCTTTCCCAGAGAGGAGGACTAGAAGCGATGCCTGTCACAGTGGATGTAGCTCATCATGACAGACCCTGCCAGCTCTCGCTTCCCCTCTCTTGACAACACTAGGAAGAGGCTTCACAGAGCCTCAGGCACTTCAACCTGTCTTTCTTTCCAGTGACTGCCACTGCTGTCTAAGCAGGGAATAGCAGAAGGAAAGAAAGAGCATGAGAAAAACTACTGCAAGAGGGAGGGAAAGACCAGCAGAGGAGTTCAGTGCAATAGAGCAGCACTGCTGACCAGCATGTAAAAGCCAAGACTAAGCTGAGAAGCACACACCTCCCTCAGACCAGCTACTGAGCACCATGTCTATACTAACAAACCAGACAGGCAGCCCTGTTCCCTCCTCCGCTGCATCCTCCCGCTAGCCTCATTTCCTGCTCTGCTCAGCAAATGCTTTGCCATGGAATGGGACCTCAGCAGTGCTTAAACAAACTGTAGGCCTGATTTGACTCCGGCTTATGCCAGGTGAGGTCAGCAGCCCTACCACAAAGGCTGTTGTTGGCATTACTTCCACGTCCATCCTGCTCATCCAAGCCCCTGCTCCTGTTTGGGCTCCATTCTCCTATGGTCAGCCACACTGCTGCTCGGCTCTTCCAGATGGCCAAGTCCACCCCTAGCTTGGGGCTTTGGAACAAAGACATCGGTTGTCATTTTGTGTTTGTTAGTGAAGCACTGGCAGGGGTTGAACAACTGAATCTGCTGCTTCTATGTGATGATCTCTATGGGACCCACCCATCCTCAGGAAACCCTGTTTTCAATTGCAGTTTTAATTACAGATTAAATCAGGAGTGTTGGTGTGAAGTTAAGTCCTCCAGCCAGGCTGACACAAGCAGCTGTTTTGGTTTACTCATTTCCTGTCCTCCCTTTACCTCTTGGCTGCTGAGCTATTGATGCGTCTTCCAAAGACGTAGGGCTGCCAAGCCCTAAGACACTTATTATATCATTTGTTTGGCATTTTGGAGCTTTCTCGTGGTCCAAAGAAGCAACCTGCAAACATGCACGAAGCCAAACCCCGTTCTCCTTCAGAGCTCCCAAAAAACATCCTTGCAGAGAAACCAGTGAAGCAGCAGCTTTACCTGGGGGCTGCATCTCTAGCCCATCATGATAAACTACCCTTGTGCTTTGCCTCATTTCTGCCTGTGCTCATTCTTTATCTCTGAGCATGTTTGAGGAGAAGACCATCTTCTTACAGAGTACTTCTTCCTCTCTGAGCACCACTGGGACTGAACTACCCCTAAAGCTCCTAAACAGAACCACTATACAAGAGAGATACTTAACTCACAACAGTAACCCCGTTATAACAGCATCATCAGCTCCAACAGTACTGAGATCTAACTTGGCCCAAGAGCTCTGTATTCAGGTATTACCTTCCTCTCCTCTCTTTTAAATCCTTGCCTCATCAAAGCTAGGAGTGTACTTTGGGGACTACTCTGGATTTCAAACCTGCTTTAACGCTTGAACTGCTTGTGACAAAGAGAACGGACACGTGAATAACTAAGGAAGCTCTGATTTTCCACACATCTTTAAGGAGAGAAGGGAATCTGCGTTCTGAGATCATCTGTCATGATTCAGATCACCTCACCATCTCCAGCCCATGCTTTCTGGTGAGAAAAGAGCTTTAGCCTCACAGGGTAGAGTGTCCCAGGGACACAAACAGGGATTTCGTATGGCTACCTCTATGTTTTTGCTATGGAATGATGCTGAAGCAGAGAGCTTATGGCAGAATGAAAGGTCTGTGGGGCAGAGGAGCCTCCCCTCCAGCCTCTGGTGCGAGTCAGACCTGACCACCTTTGACACGTGCAAGGAAAATGGATGAAGACCTCTCTCCAGACTCATCAGATGCCAAGTGGACTACAGCAGGGCATAAGCAGGCAGAAGGAGCAGCAAATGAGCCTGACTAGCTCCATTTGCTATCCTGGTGAGTGACTTCCCCTGTAGAGATAGAGGCTGTGATCTCTGGAGGAAACTGTCAAATACCACTAGGAGCTGCACAGGGATTTATGCTGGCAGGGGCACAATATTTCACTTCGATGATGCTTGCTTTCTTAATATTTTAATCATACTGTTAACCTCCAGACATGAGAGACACAGGCGGCTGCCACCCTTCCCACTGTGCCTTCCACTGACGAAGCCAAGCCCTGCAGCACACACCACGCTGAGAGCGTTCTGCATAGCACACGCAGCTCGAGTTATCCCAGCTCATGCATCACAGCACACATCATGCAAGGCACCCGGGGATCAATTGGGTCCCATTTGTCTTCCACCAAATTCAGTGGTGCCCATGCCTCAGAAAAGCAACACAGAAGAAATAAGAAAGTCAAGGTCAAGGCAGGCAGGGCTGCAGAGCTCATGCATCCCTAAATAACTTCTATGCCAAAACACACTTGCTTTCCAGCCTGTCCCATGCTGCAGTCTTATGAATGAAAGGTAATAAAGGCAAAAAAAAAGCAGAGAAAGGCAAGGACCCCCAGTGTTCAACCCCACACAGGATCATTTACTGCCTTACAAACTCCCTGCTATTTCAGTCACTTAGGAAATTTATGTCCTTGATCTGCTTTGCTTTCTTCCCTCAGGTTACTTTAGCTTGGGAGCTTTTGGGTTTGTTTTAAATGTATTATCATAGCATACTCATATCCTAGGGAAATGCTTCCAAGCCTTGTGAATACAGAGATTTTCACAGCGCTTCTGGACATATTTGTTATGGGACTGCATACATGCAGGGGACTGTATCTGATAAGTCAGATGATTTCTTCTAATCCAGGGTCCTGTGCCATATTAGTGTAAGATGAAACATTACATTGATCATACCCAGGTGGTGTGTTCATCTGATGCTCATTCTGTACATCAGAGCAACCAGGCTATCTCAGAGATGTACAAGGGGTATGAAAGAGGAACCCAGTCTATAGCAGAGAAAGGCAGAAAAGTACTAAATGCTTTCTTAACCCTGTAATTCCACAGAAATTAACACTGTAAGGAGTTTTCCAAATCTAAATAATGAAGTCTTTCCTAGGAGAAAGAAGCAGGCAAAGGCAAGCCTCAAACAGGAGGTATTGCAGAACAAGTCGGAAGGCAATAGCAAGACATCCCAGGCCTCTCCTTGGTCTGTCAGATGGGTTATTCCCAGCCCTGCATGACAGGAGATTGCAGGCAGGTGTCTGGCCGATCACAGGAGACAAGGTGATAAATCCTTCCTGCCACTGACTGCACTCCTGCTCTTCACCACTGTATTTTGACAGGGAGAGAATTGAAGAGTGTCACTAACAGACAGAGAAGGATTTATAAGGTTCATTTAGAAGGCAGTAAAGAGGGAATTTTCAATTTCCTTTTAAAATCACAACATAGTAATTCCTTCAGTGTTTCAGCAGAGGAGCAGGAGCCAATGGGACCTCAAAGCATTTCAGCATTGGGATGGGTCCCTACACTGTAGTTGAGAGCACAGCTTTGAGACCACAGTGGGCAGAGGAATTCAGGCAAATATAACACCTGCAAAGCTAAGACTATGCCTCTTTACACTGAAGCATATTACAAATGGATAAGGAAAAGAGCCCTTTCCTTAAGGAGCTTAAGGAAACAGGACATTGTAGTATCACTGGGAAACAAAGCCTTGAAGAGACAAGATGACATGACCAAGGCCTTATTGACAACCTGTGCCAGTACAAAGATCAGATTCCAGGTTGGGCACAATTTTAGTGTGAACATAAAATCAGACTTCTGTGTGTATGTGCATATATATTGTATAAAAGTCTAGAGCGTGTACGTGCTCACACATCAGTGGACGGTAGGGAGGGTACACGTGACAGCATCAAAGTCCAAGTTCTGCCATTAATTCCTGTTGGTTCCTTGTTTGAAATGAGTGTGATTTCAGGAGTATTCCTGGAAACCTGGAACAGATATTAGGCACATATGTAAGCACTGATTCATGTCTTTGAGTCAGTATAGATTGGTACGCATGAGCGAGGACAAGGTCCTGGAGAGGAAATTAATACATCCTCATGCTAGAATTATGCAGTCAACAATAGAACAGGCACATAAGCAAAGTATACCTTTGCAGAGTACTAAGCAAAGTAATCACAGGCTCTCTCAGTTAACTGTTTTCCTATTCTTCTTTCCATCACCATGTAAACAGCTACAAACTGGCCTCAGTTGGATGTACGGGGAGATGATTGATGCAATCAACTTATACGTAATTAGTGATCAAAGCAATAAGGGCAGTCTCCCAATGTTTCATTGAGGCTCTAATAACAATGCGTACATCATAGAGACATACACACAGCATTTTCACACACATATATTCATAATTATGCCCATGGTTACATGAATAAGAGCCATGAATAGTCCTGAAGGCTCAGGTTTGCTGTTGTGTAAGGAGTTTTGGGGGTATGCCAAATGCTGATTGCTCCTACAACGCAACAGTTCCTGTTTGGATCAGAAAGGCCACAGAAAAACATATTAACTGTTACTTAAATCCATCGTGCAATTTCTACTCTTTTCATTTATTCTATTTTGTATCAGCATATTTTTCCAGGATATGGACAAGAGTTCCATTTGCTAAAGCTAAGTGTGATGCCACAGAAATCAATAGCATAATGATAAACTTCCTGTAGCTCAGGATTTGACTCCCAATCTTTTATCTGAATTACTGTATTGATTGGTGGAAAAAATGGATTACAAATAATACAAGACAATTAAATGCTATGCAATTAGCACTAAGCCTCAAGATGACTGAAAGACCAAGGAATGGAACTCAGTAATCAGTTTCTGTTCCTACTTTTTTAAAGGATATAAACCCTTAAAGTCTCAGCACTCAGGCCAGCCTCTAATTGGTGTATGTTAGCAACACACTTTCCCTACGAGCAAACAGTCCTAATTATCCACTGGTGACTTCCCCTCCAGCATCTGCAGCCATTTATTGTGGGAGGTAGGATACTGCTCTGGTAGACCAATGGCTTGATCTTCTAAAGCTATTAATCTGGGAAAAGAGCCAGGCTTGAATACCAATTACCTCATTAGAAATCTGGACCAACTCCATTGACTTTATTGGGAATGGTTAAATTCGGAATAACTTTCACACAGTGGGTTCATCCAGACTAAAATGTGAATTGAGGACAATATATTTCAGTCTAAACTAGAAGGACCTCCAACACAAGACCACTGGGAATAGAATGAGAGAACAGGGAGTGCATCAAATGCTGTTCTGAGGTAGTGGGACAAGAACATTCCTGCCAGGAAAACAAGTCACAAATTAGTATCATAAATCTCTGCATTTTGCTGCTATCATTAAGGATTTGTGGATGCAGAGGCGGAAAAGAAAGGGCAACTTAATTTCTTACTTTGGAAATAGCAGCAAGGCATCCACCAGAAGAAGAAATGTTTTTGGATACATTAAGCTTGACCTTTAGGTTATTCCATGGTAAAACACTCGGCTAATATTTTTCTTTGAAAGCACTGGAGCAGAGTTGCATATAAGCCTTTATTTCCAGTACATAAGCACTATGAGTTTGATAGCTCCCTGTTAGCTGATCTGTGGCCATAGGTCACTCTCAAATCTTCATTTATGTCAGGTAATGCCATGCATCATTGATTTCAATTGAGGAGATGCTTATTAATAAGATTTAGTGTATCAGGTTGTAAGACTAGCAGAAAGACCATCCGTGGCAACATAGTGATCCAGAAAGCTGGAATAACTCTTTGCATCACTATATAATTTCCATTAGATGCTTGCCACGGTTTCCAGTGTTAGCAGCTTGTTTAGGACATCAGCTTGTTCAGACCTATTTCAGGTCTGAAGATCTAAGACCCATATGGAAAATTATGTGAAGATTGCAAAATTTTCTGTGTTAGAAGGCATTAAAAATATTAAGACTAGATTAGTTTTGGAAGAAAATGAGTAAAAGGTAACATGACAGAGGCATGAATGTAATAAATGGCACAAAGGAGGTCAGCTGGATGCTCCTGGTTTTGCTTTTCATAATACAGGGATCCAATTAAATTAAAAGGCTATTTGTTTGAAACTGGTTGGAGGAAATACTCTTTTCACATGCAGCGCTAGTAGGCAGTGGAATTCATGAGTGTAAGTTATTACAAAGAGAATTTAGGATCGCCCCAAAAGAGGGAGTGCTCACAGAGGCAGAACATATACCTTTAGTATATAAGGTTTAAAGGGGATATAGACTCATACTTTAGGCTACACATTAAGCACAAGAGACTTGGTACAAAGCTCAGAAAAGCTGGCCTGGATACTCACTTTCATTTCAGAGGGATTTGTTCCTATCCATGGCACCTTGTTGATGAATAGAATGCCCTCATATAATTTCATTACTGGCCCTAACAGGAAGGATGCTTTCTGTCCTCAGCAACTGCAGCAGTGGCTTTTGGTATTGCAAGTCCCAGACTAACAAAGCCATCAATCTGAGTGTGATGACAGTGACAGAGGAAAAAATACCCCTAATTCCACTCTTGAATGAAAAACCTCAGCCTTACTGAACCCTATATAACTTTCTGCTAAAATGATGAATAATTATAATACATTAATGACCATTTTTTAAAGAAAACCTTTAGAAGGCACCTTCTTCAAGTTAAGTAACTGTACGAAGACGCAGGGAGTAAGATAATGCCTCATCTTCATGACTGCTCATCTGATAGCCCAACACATCTGCTACAGTAATGATGCAATATTGCTTTACCACTGTCATTATTTATTAGCACACCAAAAAACGCTATCCAGATTAGGCTCTTATTATGCTAGGAATTGTGTATACACATGGTAAGATAAGTGCTGCTAAAAAGCACTTGTGATCTCAATTTAAATTAAGCACAACAGGTATAAGTAACAAACAAATGTAGACCATGAGAGAAAATGGCTAAAAGCTCCAAAGATAAGTGCCCAGAGGCTCTTCATGTTTGTTGTTCTTTTTTAAGACTCACAGTAAATGAATTGTTGGGGAAAAAGCGTCTTAGACACAGTGCTTGAAGTGGATATATCACTGAAAAACAAATTCTGAGATTCATAATCATAAACATTTATACAGGAAATCTGATGCTGTGATTTATGCTTATCCAATCAAGGATTTAAGATATGCCGTGTAACCACAGACAAGAGTGAAAGCTGCTCCAAATACACTTCCAAGACACTCAGAACTGACAAGCTTCAGGCCAAGATTTATCAGTAGAAACTCTTCCTGAATATCATGTTGCCAATAAACATGTTTCAGAAAGTTGCAATCACAGAGTATTCACAGAAAGCAGAGTGGATCAAACTGCCACCAAAATTCATTCCCAATCGAATGAATGAGGACTTGAATGGAACTGTTTCCCTTTTGAAAATGTCATTCTTCCAAAATCAAAATATGTTGTGAAATTGTGTTAATTTTGGCCAGGAGGTGTAAAAGAATATTGACAATGATGACATGTCTTGGTTTGGAGTTTTAGAATAAGAGTCTCTGCTGTTTCTTTGCGAGATGATTGAAATTCCACTTTGTCACCTGATAAAATACAAATATCAACACCAAATCCAAACAACTCCATTTTGAAAGCTGGCCAAGTCCCACCTAAAACCAGGGTTTGCTTAGGGGTTTTTAATCCATTCCTGTTATATCATTACTTATAGAAACCTGCTCATGTCTGAGTTAAATGTATTCATGAACCCATCTGTTAGGTCCTTTTATAGCTTGAACAAGGCAACATGGGCTGAGACCTGCAAAAAGTCATCCTCAGAACAAACAGTACCTCTCTAGAGCTGGCTGCAGGAGAGAATCCATCCTCTGATGGGTTTTCAAACTGAATTTGCTTAGAAAAGTCAAAGATTTTGAAATACATCTCCCTTTCTCTGCTCCATTTTGAAATGCTGAAACAAAACTCGAGCTGTTCTTTGCCCTTCTGGGTTGCATGTTTGCCTTACTCGTGCTGGACTGTCCCTGTTCAGAGCCTTATACCCACTCATCCAAGATACGCACTACTGAAATCTTAGCTTTTCTCTGGCTGGATAGCACATGATGCTGAAATGTTTTGGTGCCTTTCAGTGTAATGGAGAGGAACTAATTCGGCCCAATGTCTAGAATTAAGTAGCTTTGGCTGGGAAATCCCATTCTCCCACCTTCTTTTTCAATCCCATTTCTGAGCTTCTCCCTCCATTCCTCCTGGCTATTTCCTGCATTGCACATGATCTGCAGATGCGCGGTCCTCTGGAGACTAAGGAGGCAGGATTTGACAAAGGTCTCTCAGACAAGGCACTCTAAAAGTGACAAAAATGTAAAACCCTGCTGAGCTAAATGCAACGTGAAAAGGGCAAAGCTAAAGTCAGCTCAGCAGAACCAGTCCTTTCCTTTGCTCCGAAGACACTGGCTCAGCAGAGACCAGGGCTGGCCTGCTGTTACCTTTCAGGTTTGAACAACAGGACTCTGAATGTAGCACTCAGGTGGGAGAAGGAAAAGGTCTGCGTCTGATGGCATTTCTTGTCTCTGATCCCATCTGTGGCCACCAAAAGTTCACCTGGCATCTCTGAACATGATGTCTGTCTGGAAGGCGTCACACTGCCAGCAAACATTCTTAAGTGGCTGAGCCATAGCATGAACTCAGAAGGGAAAACCTGTTATGCTTAGCCTGAACATTTGGATTAAAAGGAAGAGCTGAAGGTGTTAAGAGCAGATGTCTCCCATACTGTATGTCCCTCTGCTTATTACACAAGCAACCTAGTGCTTTAACCCATGCAGAAATAACAAAGGTATGCAGTCAAAAAGAGAAGTCTCAATGGGAGACAAAAGCTCCAGAGATTTACTGGGAGGTCTTTAAAGATGTGGCTTCATGTTGGAATCAGATCCATACCCACAGGGATTTGACCAACAGATTTGGGCTGAAACAAGAGCATCTGTGGAATGCTGGTCTGCATGTTTCAGCTTCTCCACTCCTGAAATAAGTAGGAGAAGGCTCTAATGCATTAAGCCTGCTCGCTAAGCTTGGGGTATGGAAAAGTAGTGTGGAAAGCAAACCAGCTGACCTGCATTCACACCAAAGCCTTTGTCAGTGCTCTCCATGGAGGGCAAGGCATTTCCTCCCCTTCTGCATCTGTTCTACAACTCACAGTGCGCAGTGAGATTCGGAGAGCAACAAAACAAAACAGTTTAGCTAAATATTTCAAAAGTAAAGCAAAACTTTGGCGTTCATCAAGCAAGGCATCCACTGAGGGGTTTGTGTGCATGGATGCCCGTGAGTGGGAATTCTTAGACTCAGTGAGGGATTGGGACGATTGGCAGCAGCCGCTTGAAGGCTGAAAGCCAAGCGCAGTAGAGACACTGCCAAAAAGGACATTTGGCACACCACCACGTAAGGAAACAAAGATGACAAAGGTGAGGGTTCAGCCCACACAGCCCTGGAAAAGTCCTGCTCATTTCCTCACTAAATAGGCTCTAAACACTGTGAATCACCCAATTCCCAATTTAATTCTGAAAGCCATTCAAAAGAAGGAGAACAGCAGAGGAACATCTGTGCTGGTAAGATATACTGGGACCCAGATCCTGAACATCATTTTGGTGCTAATTAAACTTTTTCCCCTTCCTCATTCTTGCAGTTGACAAGAATCTTCAAACAATGACAGGGAAGGAAATAGGAGCGTTTGGCAACACCTCGGTGGTTGCTTTCTCCCAGACAGCTGCTTGAGCAAGGTTTTTATCTGCCCAGAGGTTACAGTTGACTGGTTGCGCTAATATCATCAACAGATACCATAAGAGAAGCTCTTCTGCGAAAGGCAAACATCCATTTATCCTACTCCTGGTCTCTAAAGGTGGTCACTGGCAGATGTCTGGAAAAGAGTAGAAGAACAAGACAAAGGCTGTACTGCCGTCTCAGCTTTCCAGATTCCTGGAATGCGACCGTAGGATGAGGTATCTCAAGGTATTTACTAATTTCTCACTGTAGTGTGCAGTCCAAGCGTCCCATGGTGTGGCAGGGATACAGGCTCCCTTTATTCCCTATGAACAGATCTTCATGATAAATAAACTGCAGCATGGGCCAGAGAAGAGGTGCAAAAGAGCAGCAGCTTGGATGCCAAGGGACTGAGGATGCATGGCTGCATACACAACAAGGAAGGCTAGCTGTAGCTCTAGGGACTGCTCTCATACATCAGGATTTCAAATTACATTCTAGGGGCTCCTTCAGAGCAGAATAATACTCCTTGCTTCGATGACAGCACAGGGACCACGAGGATCTCTATGCTAACAAGTGATTTGGTATCAACTATGTCTTGAAACACTCTCCAGCAAAAGAAAGAGAAGAACTCACATCTCATTACTGGATTTCTAGAGAGTTTCCTAGGACTTGACAAATAAAATGCTATGAGAGCACTTTAACTTGCTACTTCCCTGTTTGAGCTCATTAATTAAGGGCTTGTATGAAAGAATCCCATAGTTCTCTCCTGGGGTGGCCAGGCTGTTCAGAGAGATGCTGCTGCTGTTCTTTCAGGGCTGTTACTGCAACACACACATGAACTCTGAACTAACAAGAGAGATGGGAGTAGCAGCAATAGGACAGCAGAGCACTTGCATCCACAATAAGATTTCTCACCTGAGAACATAGTTTTTCCCCATTCGCTTTCTCCTACTCCAAATTCCATGCATGCAGACTCAGAACGCTGCCCATCCAATTCACACTGAAACGACCAAACAGGGAAGCATGGTTTGTGTATATATATTTAAATGAGTAAAACTCATAAAGCATGCAGAGGTAGAAACTATGATCAAAATGCAAAATAATTTACAACAGGCATAGCTATGTGTTAAGGGAGAATGAGTACATATAAGGTTTCCATGAATATATTTAGGTTGAGAATTGGAAGGTTTATATCTAGCGGAGTGATGAAGCTTTGAAAGAGGGAAGGAAGCAGGGAGGGCAACAAACAACCTGCTCAACCTGGATACTTCCAAGGTAGAGTCTGAACAAGACACCACCATTATATTTTCTCAAGGAGCCCAGAAAATAAGAACTGCAGGGAGGACTAAAAAGAAGAAAGAAAAATGACCTTAAAAAGATCATTTCAGATGAAAGAGCATCATCTTCCGTAACATATTACACTTAAGATTATATACTAAGGTACAAAAATGTCCCTAAATATCAGGCGTGGGCATTTACAGTCCTGGTTTAGAGATATATAGATCCCAAGAGCAGGACTTCATCTGTCAGTGCTCCAAGCAGAGGGAAAGTCTAGATGCTCCTGGAGTTTCCTCTCAGTTTTGCTCTGGTTCTTTCCTCCTAAACTTCTTATGCAATGCCACAGAAACCAGACCTGGAAAGGGTACTTCCTGATGAAACTTTGGGATAACACTGATCTTTCCCTTCCTTTCTGCAGTGCGGGGAGAGGAGAAGATATCTCCAAAATCCTATGGCTCATTTCAGTCTATTTGGACAGCAGAAGCTGTCTGCAGCTTTCCCACCCTATGTGCAGTAAAACTGGCTGCAAACTCAGAAGCAGCCCTATCACCCTGATGGGAATATCTGGTATGAGGGACTTTGACATTGCTGTTTTCCTCTTTCCATCCTGTCCTTAGCGAGCAGTTTCCAATTGTCCAGCATTTCTCATCTTTCTCTTTTCCTCTCTCCTTTAAACCTACCAGACAGATGTTGCTGGTAGTGAATTCCTTTTGGAAGAGGGGAGAAAAATCAGCTCCTTCCATTTTCTGAACCTCTGAGCTTAATTAGGCTCATCCTGCACCTGTCTTGATGACACACAGAAAATTAATGGAACCTGCAGCCATTTCAGACTTCCATGTGCCCTTTGGGAGCCTCCAATTACTTCCACTATTGGGCTATGTCAGGGATAAGAATAAAGGACTTTAATTCTTGACCCTGCTGTGCTGGGGAATGGCAAGAAGATGGATATTTGGCTACATCACACGATCAGCACAGGATCCCAACAGCAGCATTTGGAAGGGAATACTGCAGAGGTTGTCAGCAGCAAATAAATTCTGAGTGTGAAGCCTTCCAGCAGCCTACAGAAATCACAGGTCTACCTGTGCCGGCAAATGAGCCCGGGCAGCACGATGAACAGTGCTACTGATGTTCATGGGACAACTTGTGGTGCACGTTTCCAAGCATTCACACAACCCAGTCCTAAACCAGAGTATCTGAGCATCCACAGACACACCTCTTCATGTTCAGCTCCTCTCTTCACTCCCCTTTGCTTTAATCCCACATAACTCCTCTGACTTGCTGAATGCAAGCTATTGCGTGACCTTGAGGGTGGGAGAGAAGAGAGATTGTGTGCAAGAAGGAACATGGAAGTCAATTTTTTTTTCATCAAAGGTATCTTCCTGGAGTAAAATACTTGTACATCAACGCAGAGAAAAGAACAGAGATTAAAAATAAGGGAAAGAGGGTTTTTTCGGGGCGAATCAAGTAAAATACAGAAAAATTGTAACAACAGAAATAATTTTTGACAGGAAAAACATTAACCCCATGTTTTTGCATGTCCAAAACTGGCTGTGAGCACACCTCATCTCAGGTACGTACGTGCTTGTTTACAGAACAATCCCAACAAACCTATTTCTCCTAGAAGCAGCAGAAAGCCAAATGAAAGAACACTCCAAAGCACTCCCCTCTGCCATTCATTACCATACAGAGGCTAAAATTCACTTTCCTGCTAATTCTAGCACAGAATTACTAACTTGTGGAGCTGCCAGGGTTCTTGCATTGCTTTAGCTTGCATCAGTCCATGACTACAGCTGTACTTTGGGCCCTGTGTGGCACAAAACTGGTTTTTTTCTAACGCTGCTCTTTTCAAATGAAAACTCTGAAATGCTTAGGATGGATGAGCTAAGTATGTCAAGAGGTTTTAAATAGACCCAGCTTTCAAGTCATTATTTCCAGTAAATAATTCACTATTTCATGTAAAAGAGGTGACATTTATCACCTATATTTTTATGGAATACCCAATGAATTTTTATAGAAAGTGTTTGTCTTCTGATAAATCAAACCCAAAGAAGAGAGGATTTGTCGTATCTCTATTGATGCACATCTATATTCCTATTAAACATATTCAGTGTAGCCAAGCTAACTATTCCCCAGCAACAGCAGCATTACATTCAGCTGCAAGCCAATGGAACTGGGTCTTTATGGACCTGCATACCTGCCACTGTCGTGTTTCACATTCCCCAGCAATGCGTCGCACCCAGTTAGCATAGAAACTGTGTGGGCTGAGCACCATATGGAGTAACGCGAGCAATTGAGGGAGATACGAAACATCTATTTGGAGTTGAATTTAGCCAGGAGTCAAGTTTTGCTGTTTGGGTTTGAGGTTTGTTGATGGTTTTTGATTGTGTGTTCTTTTCTAAGAAGGATTTTCAACTTCTATTAGGAGAAAGTGAAGAAATCCCACATTCTGCTTCCCCCTCCCTATACTGGCTTATTTCCTTCTGTCAGCTCATAATATTGTTCTCCGCAGCTCTTGGAATAGAGGGCAGTTGAAACTAAGACCCACAATAAGGCTCTGTAGCTATGAACTACCTACACCAGGAAGACAGCTTCATCTTCACTACCCAAAGCTTCCCAGACCACAGCCTTTTCCCTTTAATATATTGTTACCCATCTCCAAATCTGGCCACTGCATTCTCTTAGAGCTCTCCTGATTTCTCCCCAGCCCTGCTGAGGGGTGAGTTAGTGAGCAGCTGCATGGGGCTGAGTTGCCAGCTGGGGCTAAACCACAACATGTTTTTAAGACACATAAAACCAACAAAGCCTGACATTATATGTAGGTGTATATGATGTATGAAGGACAACTTCACTCAATCCTCCGGCTGAATAATGGCTTTTTAGGTAATTAGTATCAGATATTTTTAAACAGATGGGTCCCTCTGGCTGAGGGCAACTAGAAGATGAAATCAATCCCGAACAACTATTATATTCATTTCAGAGATCTTTGTCTCTGCGGACAAAAACCTGCTGCCTTCCTGTGAATGTTATAATGAGGAGAACATTAATATTAGATAATTGCGACTTTGAAAGATTAAATGAAAAAGGTGATGATGAGGAAAAAGGCATCGTGTTAACTAAAACTCCTGCCCATGTAGGCTGTTAGCACTCATCTGTTGACAGATTCAGGCTGAAATAAGAAAAGCAAGAGGGAGGGAGAGATTGTTTCTATCTCTGTCCAAAGTGGCAGAGGTGCGAGTGTGAAGCAGGGACTCCCAGGGAAACAGTTATTCACACAGAAAAAGGATCTTCATTGATCTATAGCAGAAATGCTTAGCCTCTGTTTAGAATGCTTTTCATCGTTGGAGCTTTTCATCTTTTTAGTGCATGCTCAGGGTTTTGATTTGCACGATTATGCTCATAACAAAAAACACAAAGCACTTTTGAGAATCTCTCTTTGAAGGATCTCAGGATGTCAGGGAGAACATCTGCCTAACCTATGATACAGATAACTTGTCTCATCTAGCATCAGAGAGATGCCATTGTACAGGACAGGGGCGCAGGTGGGCAAGCCTTGAAGTTAGAGCCCAATATCTGAAGTCAAGATCAAGACTGAGCATCAGAAACTACAAACAAGAATCAAGGTAGTCACCGAAGACGTGGGGATGAAGAAAGGATCAACGAGGGAAAGATGAGAAGATGGCAGTGGAGCAAGCTGAGAGGTAGAAAAGGAACAGGCTATAGACATCAGATGCTCCAGCTGTCCTCCCGTAAGGCAGCTCTTGCTTCTCCATTTACTCAAAGCTTCTGCTCTCACTAGTTCATTAGCTACACAACAAGGAACAGCGGCAGCTTCACACATCCCTGACACTGCCAATCTCTCCTTACACTTCCAGATTTCCCCTCTTGCTCCTGGGATATGCCCAAACTAGGTAGATGCAGAACTGAAGAGGTTGAGACCAACTTGTTCTCACCTGTGTCAGAGAATCATAGAATCCTTTGCTGAAGGCTAGCACAGGGCAGAACTTTAATTGCTTGCCCAGCCCCATTCCAGGGCATGAGAGAGGCATGTTTTATTCCTACCTCTTTTTAGTTTGCTTGCTCTGAAGGAATTTTATGAATATAAAAACCTTACCACTGTGTAATAAGCAAAATCCTCTTAGAGCAAATCTGACAGGCACCGAAGGTATCTTAATGGATGTATTATTTCAAATGTTCTCTCTTCTTAGATATCTGGCAAGCAGAGGGAAATGTGATTAGAGGATGCTGGGGACACTGCATAGCTGACCTGCCTTCCCACCTCCCCTATTCAGATTGTTTCCCTCCTGTTGGTGACCTTTGAATCTGGCCTTGATATGGACCTGAACTAAAATTTATGACCCTTGGATGAGAATGGTGAGACAGTTTGTGTGTGCTCAATTCCTTTACTTCTCCTTTAAAAAAAAAAAAAAACCAAAGTTTTTAAGCAAGCCTCCGTTAAATCCTTTAAGCCAGTTGCTTTTATCTATTTTTATATGGAATTTAAGGATTTATGTCTTTTTTCCCCCCACCTCCCTGTTGGTTCCTTTTTGATTGAATTACATCAGGAGCTGAGAGTCACAATGTTCATTCTAGCTATAGTAAAACTCCTGTTAAACTCTAAAATCACATCACACATCAGCAATGATTGCAGCAGTGATACCTCTGGGTGAGGACACCTGCAACTCCTTCACCTTCATCATTGTTGAGATTATAATGCAGATTTGGCTTGCAAGCTGGTGAGATGCTGCAGTTTTACCAGCTGTAACCACATGCTAAAGTCCAGCTATACCAGGCTATCAATTAGGAGCCATGCCTTTACCTTTGCCCTGCCCTACTTGATGTAGAGAACATCGTGTTTGTGGCCGACCACTTGGGAGTTCCATGGCTTGGGCAAACCTCCTCACTACTCTCCCTTGAGGAACATCATGACAACAAGTCCTCATCACAATAATTACAATACTTAGGACAGGATGATCTAGGAGTTAAAAGCATGGTACCTGCATTCAAAAAGCAGTCAACTTCCTTATTCCCATTTACCCCTCACTCTACTCTATAGTCATGTTCACAGACAGACCTAACCCACATCCTCCCCGCAGCAGGCTCACGGGATTCAGGCAGCCAGAGTGCTGTGGTAAGCCAGGAGAGGGAAATTCCTGAGCTATCCCAGCTTCTGCAGGGGTTATTCCAAGTAAATTATATGTCAGAGAAAAGTTGGAAGCTACACTATGCAGCTCAAGAACTTGGACACTTTGAAAACTTGATTGAATACATTCTGGACTTCAAATTTCACGGCCCTGAAAAACTCCTATTGATTGTAATAGCATAGATCAGATCCTGGCGCATATTGATTTCCATTATCCTTCTCCCTCCTTCTGTTCTGCTGCTACCGCCCATTCTCTTGGGATGCGACAATCCTATTTTAGCATATTGCTTCCTCTGCAGGGGATATCGCTTCATTAGCAGTCTCAAAAGGTGGGAGGGAAGCGAGTTAGCTCTGGGACATATGGCTGAGACAGATCTATCCCTGGTGTAAATTCCAATAACTCAATGCATTCATGTGTTCTAGAAGCAAATCTGGATTTGACCTATTTCCACACAGGAGACATGCTTTCAAGTTCATTGTTGGGTTCTGAGCAAAGCAGAGCCCCATTATGGGTATGCCATTAGCCTGCGATGAGACTGATGACCAAGGATCAGTCATTTGCAGACAGAAACAGAGGGAGATGAAAGGACAGATCAAGAAACACATTCTTGCCCTTATTCTCAAGATCTCGACAAGGAAGAGGCAAGACAGGTAAAATTATGATAATTTGCCTTCTCCCCTTCAGTTTTTTCCTCCACCCCCCCCAAAAAAAAACCCTTTCAAAGAAAAAAATCTCAAAGCCCAAAAAAGCACATTTTCTCCATTAATCTTATTGATGGTCCCAGCAGACCACAGCAAGATCAAAGCAAAAGAGGGGAAATCAGCCGCTAATTAGAGAAATAACTGAGTACAAGACAAATCTCAGCAAGCAATGCAAAAGCATGACATCGATGGGGATGAAGGCACAGCCAGACCACACCAGCGCAAAGCCATCAGCATTCAGGAGGCCGCAGGGAGCAAACAGCTTTGCCACAACAGGGTGACAACAGACTAAGCTCAATCTAAATGCCTGTTCCAAACAACATATGCCTGCAGTGTGGATCAAGCAGAGAATGTGACAAATTCCTGTATGGCTCCCATTTGCCAAATCTAAAGAGGCTGATCCAATGTTTGCCAACGTCACTGGCTCAGCCTCCCTTTATCTCAGTGCTCTAATCAACCACTGCTTCCTAGCTCAGTCATCAAGCTTTTAGGGAAGTTTGGATATCCAAGGCACAGGATATTCTGGCAGTACCCTCACTTTATGCCCACAGGTACGGGGCTAGGAGAATCTCATTGCAAGGAAGTTGTGCAGCTCTCTTGCTTTTATGGTTGCTGGAGTGTTTGTTTAATGCTTCATTTTCAGAGGTGCTAAGCAACTTGTGGAGCTTAACAGGAGCTGCTATCACATTGGAAAAATCAGGACAGGAACCATACTGTCACGCCAGCATGCTGTGGGCTGTACAAGTCAGTAGGAGGATCAACAGAGTAAGATAAGTTCTGTTGATCTAATGATGAGGAGCACAGGCGTACCAGCTTGTTCATCACTCCTGGCTGTTGGCAAACACTTGCACATCCCTCTCAAACTAAATACATATCTCACGTGCAGATGCACTCATACATGGATAAACCTGCACAAATATTCATATGAATTCAAATTAGGAAAATACTTTATTGACGTGACAGGCACTAGAAGCACTGACAAAACCTAAGAGGAGAAACCTGTCTGAGGGAGATATGATTGAGTAGCCGGGTTGAACACACATCGCTTCACCTGGCATGGGAAGTGGACAGATAGAGCATAAAAAGTGGGGAAAGCACTCCTGCATCACCGCTTATGCCAAGGTAATCTGGGGCAGAGCCTGGGTCTCCTCAGCCAATGCAGTCTCACTCTGCAGCACATCCCTGGCACCCACTCACTGCCTCACTGAATCTGCTCTGCCAGAAGCTCCTTCTATTGCCAGGATGCTTTCTGGAATGCTTTTCCTTCCACCCAACACAGGTTGTTCCCTCCCTTCCCTGAAGGATGTTTCCTTGTCAATTATCATATAATCCTGTCTCCTCTCGTTGTCTCACACCTCTAAGCTTTTCGGACAGCAATGTATGGAAGCAAGCCAGAGTCTCTCAGCACCTTGGCAGGGCTGATGGAAACAAGGCATCGGTGGGTTCTGCATGCACTGAAAGGTCTGCAACCAGTTCAGACCAATATTAGCAAGAATTAAGTCGCAAAGCTACAGGTTGTAAGAGATGTGGGTGGAAACAGCTGGGAAGGGTCCAGCACCTCAGAAATGAATCACGCAGAAATCTGCACTTAGAATGTAATTTCCCTCCAGGTTATGAGGGTGCAGCTGATGGAGACAGTTGTGGTTGGGAAGGAATTTTCCCCAAGGGACCCTGGCAAGGATTAAAGTTGAGGAAGGAGGGGAAAAGAGACAATATTTTCCTCTTGAGCACAAAGCAAGAATTCAGTGGATGTGCTCTCACCCTTATGGAAACATTCCTCTGCAACAGTCCTCAAGTCCCTACAGACACCAGTTTTGAATGGCTGTCTCTTAGCCTTTTGAGGTCCAGGAGATCTAGCATTCAGCTCCATCCCTAGCACAGGCATGCAGGAGAACCCTGAGCCTTTTCCTCGGTGTGTTTTAGCTGACCCCTCTACCAGTTCCCTTACAACATGAAAATGATTGGGTTGGGTCAGGCTGTGAGTCCATTTATCTAGCTTTTGCCCATCTCAAAAAGGGATGATAGCAAATACTGAGGAACAGAGGGTGTAAACAATTATTCTATGGATTACGGAGAGCAGGGAGCAATGATGCCAAGAGACTTGATTTTATGCATCTCCAGATAAAAGCCAAAGTGTAGAAGATCAAAGCTAAATACTGCTGCCTGCTGCGTGCGCATTGACCTGTTGCTCTGCGCTGTAAGTTCTTTCTGCTTACAGGAAAATGAATGTTTAAAAAAGGCCTGGTTTTGATAAACCATTAAAACAAAAGCCGCTTTCTATTCCAAATGCTCACAGTAGCTGCCTCCACAGGTGACTAAGTAGACCTCTAGCAAGAGATCACATTTTGTTTGCATAAAATTATCAAGTCTCAAGTAAAAGTAGGTATTTATGACTTCTCAGGCTGCCTCTCCTCCCCCAAGTTTGCTGTGAACCTCCTCCAGCTACTGATTCAACAGTGAATCATGGCCTCAGTCCCTGGGTCAGACAGTCCATGTTTCCCACACGGCTGCCTTTATGCTCCTTGATTTCCTCCATGAAGACAAGGCACATTTCCAAGTAGCACCCCAGTGGCAACGGGGACCTGAGCTGAAGGCAGAAGGACTGCTGTAAAGGCAGCAGTGCTGACCACTCCTGCAGGGAGACACAGCTGTCTCATGGGCTGTCATGACAAGAGAGAGAAACCTGTGCTTTCATAGCAGTCAGCAGTTCTTTGCATTCAGCCCTCATGAACTTCTATCTAGCTGCTATATGTGGATAACAGCCATGTTCCTCACCACTAAACCCATTCTTCAGGCAATACATAAACATACAGACACACCTTCCTCCTATCATCTATGTATCCCCCAGGGTAGAGCCCAGCAGCTGGTTAGAACAGCACACAAAGACAAGGCAAAAGGGGTTAGGCCAGGAAGTAAAGGAGAAAATAACATCTCTATGAAAGCACAAACATTTTAATTAGATGGCAGGACACAATTACTCACATTGGAGTTTTGCCAGCTAATATCCATGCAGAATACCCAGGTCTGAATGGACAAAAGGTTCTGGGACCTCTGCTTTATATCAGCGAGGACACAGTTGTCTTGCTCAAGGACAACTAGGTGGTCTGCAGGGCCGGCAGGCAGGCTGACATCAGCTCCTGCAAGATGCAAGTCAGAACAATAAAAGGACAAAGGAAAGAGCAGCTCTCTGATGGAGAAAGCACAGGTGACCCTGGTGGAAAGAATCAAGGGACAGAGTGCAAAAAAACCCCTCTTTTCCCTCCCCAGACACAATATTAAACCATATTTTTGGCCAGATTCTGGACTTTGGCTTGCAGCAAACCTGGGTCTCACTAAAAACCTTCCATCTGCCTCTGCTTCCTGACTTTAGCCCTATACAATGACAGATACTTGTGTGCCTTTCCACATGTTGCCTTACAGATCATCAGGGTATTGGAAGAGCTTTCCTTAAGTGCAGCATCCCACTCAGATCAGCGCTGCAGAAGAAGAGAGTATAAGGTTGCAAGGAACAACACATACCTTTATAGGGCAAACAGGAGTGGAAGTGAAATGAAATGCAAGGGTGAAAAAACCCAGAATCCAGACAGGCAGCTCACCTCCTGCCCCATGGGAAGGCTTGAGGTAGAGGATCTTGCACTGCTTTGGCTGATTGCAATTACCCCATCCGCTGTCTGGCTGGAAATAAAATGAAATTGCAACAGAGTTCCAGCTTTAATTGAAATTTCCTGGGATCTGTTATTACACGGCAGTGATTGTTCTGCAGCACTAATGAGCCTTTGCTCAGATGATTATCCAAGTGTCTCTCCAGTTGCTATTTCATTATTGTATTATTAATGATCAGATAGGATTGTCACAGCTGAGATGAAACCTGAACATCAGACAACAGAGCACTACAGCAGATCAGAACACACAAACATGACTGCTTTGACACCTATCCCCCTGCTCTGATGGCTGTAGCATCAGTGGTGGTACATGAAACACAAAGAGCATGTGGATTTTGTTGGGAGCAAGTGGGACCTTTTATATTTCCTCTTTGGTACACAGCACTATTAGTCTGTATGAACCCTGCCATCCAGATAACCTTTTGTGTCCAGGTCTATTGTGAACTGTTTTGAAGGCTGGTACTCTCCAGACTTTTTCTTCCAGGAAAGGCTTTTGTTCTTGGTAAGCTCATTTTATGATTTTCCGAGTGTCCATCTGGGTTTCATGGCCTGACTTGATCACTGAAATAGTTTTAACATTTAGGAGCTGCTTATCCAAACTACATTCTGTTGCTTGGAAGTAATTCAGACCCCCCTTGCATTCAACAGCTTGCCCTGTGTTGAGTCCTGCATGAAATCAAGCGGGATCCTGCAAGCTATCCACTTGGCATAAGACTGGGCCAAGACTGGAAGCTGTTAATTTTGGCAGGAGGAGATTTGCAAGATTTGGCAGTGTAGAGAAAGACCTGGCTCACTGCAGCCCTAACTGCTTTGGGAAGTAGGTTTCCCATGTCTCCAGGAATGCAATTGTACAGAGTAATGATGCTGAAAGGACATAGCCACATCTACGCGCAGTTATGTGTACCAAATCTACCACTCTTCCATTGCTGGTTCCCTGATGGATAGATAAGCAAACACATGACCCATTTCCTCCATCATCTGTAGGATCTCAACACCACGAGTCAGAAAAGCCACCATTTATAGAAAAGCTGCAACAGTGTCGATGAGTTTATAACCTCAGGTTCACAAGGAAGAAAAGGTGCATTTTCAGACACCTGAAAGGCTTATTTCCCTTTCTAAATAAAAGGAATAAATCCCACATTTCTGCTTCGCATACAAAATACATGCAACATACATACACCATACAATATGAAGCATACAACAGCAGAATGTAGCCCACCACTACAACAGACCATTCAAACCTCACTGCTCATTGTGAGCTCTTAACTGACAGGAACATTTCTAACAGGCAGAAGCGTTTCTCAAACAACTCCCAGCAACACTGCATGTATCCCTCTGCTAATGCAAATCCTTGAAATACATAATCCTTTTTGCTTTTGACCGGAATCCAGGAGTTGGTTTTGGTTGGTTGGGATTTTGTTCCTAATTTCACATGTTCCTTTTGGTGTGATGTTGGGCAAACCGCTTTTCTATTTCAGTTACTTCAGATGTAAAATGGGGCAAAAAGTTCAGCCTCAAAGCTGGATGGCATTTCAGTTTCCTTGTGAAACGTAGCCAGAAACCGAAAAGGAACAGCTCAAAACAGCAGGAAATAACTGCAAAACCCAGGGTGAGTTAAGGGAACCGTTTCAGTCAACAGAAGTATCTGTACAAAATTCACAACTGCCAAAACCTTTATTTTTGTCACTACAATTACTCCCCCCCACCCCCCATTATTATTTCTTCTTGCTGTGTTCATAGTTAAGCCAATGTATTGTTAACCCATGAATGAAAGATAATGGCTCCCCTTAGGGCTTGCTGAGTGCTTCAGCCTCTGTTAATTGTTTAATAGGGCTTTGTTGCCTAAGATCCTGAGCATGTGTTAGCAATTGGACTAAAAAGTTCATTTCCTTGCTCTTTGGATTTGCCATTAAATAAATACTCTAACATTCAAATAGCCTTTTTCACCCAGGATTACAAAAAGTTGTATGATCTTCATGGGGGAAAATATACTGCGTAAGCACATGGTATTGTTCTTTATGATGGTGAAAGACAATCTACACATCCAGGTATCATCGTCTTAAAATCCTATTCTTGCTCTTATTTTCTCCTTCTCGCTCAGAAACACATCACACACGATTAGATCATTATGGTCTATCAATTTGTTATATTTCAGCAATTCTTTGTGCTTTCAGGATCCAAGATGAGAAATCACTAAAAAGGTCTAAAACTAGAGAAAAATCATTTTCCAAAAACAATTGCTCCATTTTGATGTCAAAACACACAATATTCTTCTCCTTTGAAAGAAGGTTAAAAAAATAAATCTCATCACCCTCAGCAGCAATCACTCCCCCTGTGATTTTTGCACATTTGGTTGCAGATACCTTTCTCAGGAATGATAGCGAAGCTTCAATTTACATGGCAGCTGCTTTCCTTTCGAGGCTCCACCTTAAATCAAACCCCCATTTCAGAATACAGCCATCTAGTCTGTTTGGTTACTCTGCCTTTGCACATACATATACACGTATTGCTGTGAGGGGGGTTGAAATTAGAGAGTAGGTGAGGTTTAAGAAGTTCCTTGTTGGGAAGGGGGTTGGCACAAGCAAGAGAGACCATTGTTTTCCAACTTCTCAGGTAAGCCTGGATACTGCAAGGCAGCATCTGAGCCAGCTGACTCAAAGCTAGTCCAGATATGGCTATTCAAGCATCTCCCCTGTTCAGCTGCAAAGCAGACTGGTCGTGGTGTACAAGAGCAATGTGATTAGTTCTGCAAGAAATAAAGGTATGATAAGACAACACTGAATTCAATTGCTGGCACAGACTGACTCCCAGGGGAAAAAAGCAGTCCCAGTCCATGACTTCAGCTAAATGTGCTTCTGCAAGCTCTCCAGTGGTATTGGCTATTCCCTGCGTCCCCGGACCATCAGCATGCCACTCTTGTAAGTCAAGGAAGACAAAAAGGTCCATGTAGCTCCCATCTGCCCCACTAGAAAGGATGAACTGATTATGTTCTACATTCAATCAAAAGAAATAATCAATCTGTAATTAAGAGACTTCTCTCCCTCCCCTATGTCAGGTCTTTGCTTCTTTTACCCTTCCATCCCCCACCAAACCTTCCAGCATGAAGTCAATTTAATGAAATTTCTCAGTATCAAATGACCAGTTTGTAATAATTATATTTTCTTCTGCAATGGCTGTAAAAATGATTTAAAGCAGAGAAGGCTCCAATTTATTAAGCATCAAATTTTCTGTGGTGAACTTTTAACTATGAAAAGAGCCTTGAGACTGAGGGAGCTCTCCTCCCCCACTCTGGGCTTTGCCATTGCCCTGGAATATTGATGGTTTGTAGATGAAAATTTGACTCCTTTATAAAAATAAATGAATCCTGTGGTGGGCAGAACCCAGTTTCATTTTCTACTCTTTCATCAAGCCTTACGGCAGAATGGCAAGGGAAGTGGGGAAAGACGACATACAGACAATAACAAACCCATGCTCAAACAGTTCAGTCCCATATTTCCCTAGCTGATATTAGCAGAGGAAGGTCTAAGTGCTGGGCCCTTTTCAGCTATCAGGGAAGAGCCCAAAGTCAAAGGGAGTTCAGTTTCTCCGCTGCGGTGTGTCTAAGCTTGGGGATGCTGAGAACGGAACAGCCATCCTCAATAACATAAAGCTAGTGGCTCCTTGCCCTTGAAGTGCCAAAATCCTGGGTTCAGCTGTGCTGCCATGTATTTGCAGCTCAGAAACTAACTTTAGGGAAAGCTTTGAACTTGGGGATTTACTTCTCTCAAGGCACAGTTCTCCTCTATAAGGTTAACTTCCACGTTGACAACGTGCCCTGTCCACTGGTTTCTTGATCTCTGACAAGTTTTGAATTTCCTTCAGGCCTCCTACCCTTCCATTAAAATAAAACTCTTGGAGTCAGTCAGTTCTATTCATGTTTGAACCCTTCTCACAACAGAAGCCCACATGGCAGGCTAAAAATCACTCGAACTACTCCACAGTTTACTTGGCTCTCATCAGGACCCTTTCCAGTTTAGCACAGGACAAGCTGGTAGTCATGACTCTCCAATCAAGTTGGTCAATGGTTAAAAGCTACCAAGTCCCAGTCGGCTGCTGCTCTTCTCTGAATAATACCATAATCCTCTTGGTTCAGGCTGTGAGCCTGAACGCAGGCAGCCCAAAATAGAAGTGGTAGAAGAATGAGAGAATTGAGTCCATGCCATGCGATAAGCATATTTCTTCATGGATTATTATGGTAGAACAGAAAAATGCAATATTACTTCTTTTTTTCCCCCCTCATTATAGTCACTCAGAGAAATGAAGGTGAATTAAAATCTGCCCTAACACAATACACAAGTAGCTCCCCAAGACCCCAAAAGTAAAGGTTTCCCTGAAGTTTTTCCCTTTTGTCACAAGAAGTTTTTGCAAACCCCTTAATTTATTCTCTGTTTTTTCCCATATGCACCTCAACAACTCCGAGGATGAAAAAGGCAGTTTTCTGCAGCACAGCAGCAATTGCTGAACCAGCTCCCAGCATGGAGTTCATTGAAATGCAGACCAACTCACCCACTTTCTTTTACCTTCAGCTGAACAGAAAGGGAAATAGCTTCTCCTAGCTGATTGACCTTTCTGCTGAATAGGTTGTCTTGCTCCAAAGCTATAACCCGTGACCCCGAGGTGGAGTGGCATGGAAAGCCATGGATAATTATAACTTAACAGGGCCATAGTTGCTAAAACAAGAGGGTATTTAAAATAGCTGGTGCTGGTTTCCTATTTAAAGCGGCAAACAATATTCACAGTAACTGATCCTTCCCATCTCTCTCCTCCTTGTCTTCCAAGGAGGAGGGAATGGATGCAAATGGCAGATTCCTTTAATTAGAACAAGGGGCAAATTGGGGAGACAGTAGGAGACTGAACAGGTCTGGCTCTCGGGGGAAGAGATTATTTTAATGAGACCTAATTCTATTACATGAAAGATGATGAACAATCAATGTGCAATCATGTTGACAGGAAGTGGTTTGAGATTTTAGTCTTTGGTATGCATGAAAAACCAGATTTTTCTACACCTCGTGGAGAGAAAGCAAATATGAAAGAGAAGATACAAGGAGCTGGGTCCTTACATAGGGTAATTGGCACAATTTGACTGTAATACCCGTGAAAGACATGGCCAAGAGCTTTAACCTGCCCGTTGTTTACTAATGACTGTTGAAATCCAGCATCCGGTTTCCAAACACACTTGTTACATGAACCTCCACCAGCACACCTACAAAAGGCTGTTAATTTAATTCATTATCTCCAGTAAATAGACCCCTAAGGGCTCCCAGAGGCAACACACATCTTGGCAAGGAAACAACACAACTGACATGAGCATCTGCCTTGCAGAAAATTACAGTGCCCGCGTAGTGACATTAAACAACAGAGAAGCAGCCAAGTCTCTGCTCCATCCTAAAGAGGGGCAAGGCCATCAGTCACCAGCCTGTGGCTCATCTCTGGACCAGGCTATGTTCTGAAGCAAGTTTTGCAGGCCCTGAGACTTAGGATCAGGTTTGCAGCCTGCACAGACAAATCTCACTCCAGTGAACCTTACTGGCATTTTTGTCACGATCTCCATTCCCCTCTGCCACGGGCCAGATATTTCTAGTCAAGTGTACAATGGCATATATAGCTGCATAGCCTTATATTACATGCTTAGGCAACTATGTGTGAAAGCACATCCACTATCTGTGCATGTACATTCACATGGGTACACACTCTCAAAAAGAAGGCTTTCGTGTGTCTAGCTTGAAGATTTCTGCACACAGCAGCCTCCTGTTCTGTCACGTTAGTGCTCAGAATCAATTTTTGCTTTAGAAGTTAATGAGACCATTTTTAACAAGACGAACTCAATCACACCCATGGAAAGGGGCTTAACCGCCTGATGATTTCCACCAAATCGACTAAAACAAGGCGTAACTTTCTCCTCAGCTATTTACAATTGTTGGATGAGCTCTAACTGGAATAAATCAGATGAATCCCAGTGAAGCTTTGCCAATATTTGGAAGCTGAAAATCATGCTCAGAGACCTTGGGAAGGTCATTCTACAGACTTTGTGGAGAGGCCCTGTCTCCTTTATCTGGCAGAAGGTCTCATATCCCAAGGGATATATTAATGTTCTTCTTTCTTACACGCTGTCCACAAGCTTCTCACAATTTGTTTCATTTTCTTTTTACCTACCTTTGTCTAAAGCAGACATCAAAGAGCACAAACCCATCTCACCAGCGACCTTGTTCTCAGTTATTGCATAAAGGCCAAAGAAGGAAGTTGCCCTGACCTCAAAGTTACTCTCGTTTGAGCTTTTTACATTAACCATTTCATATTTATTACTACGATCCTTTTTGACAAAGGCACACACAAACCCCCCTACTACTCCATGACTGCAGTGGAACTGTCACTCTAATAATGAGAAGCCCAAGTGCAAATGGCTGATTACTTTTAGCTTTAGAAGCAAGAGGATGAACAATAAGAGAACAGGAAAAGTGCGTCATGAAATGTACTTTGTTCATCTGACAACTGCAGTTTCGTTATAATTAATTATGTTAATACTTTATAGCATAGCAGTTAATGTTCTGTAGTATAATTTGCTAAAGTCTCAGTAACATGAAGCATCCCCTCCAGCTTTATGCTGATAAACCTTTGTAGGCGAAAGTCTGACATTTGGGGGGTGAATGTTATGGAAGAAGGGTAGAAATTACAAATCTGCTTTGGAAAATCTGTCAGGGTAACATACACAGAGACAGGGGCTTTGGCAGCTTTGCATTTGATTTCTAAGAGAGATATAAGAGCTTGCAGAGATCACTGACACCCTATAGAAAGAGTGTTCTGTTATCTAACCTCGGAATACTCTCCTGACAGCATCCTTCCTCTGCTGAAGTCATTTCAAGATGAAACCCTCATCTTTTCAGATACTTATGCCACAGAGAAGGGGTAAGAAAGCTTCCCTAAAGCACTTCTATTTTGCCCTAATAGTTTCCTGGATGGCAGGCTCAGCAGGGAGGCAAAGCACACAACAGGCCACAGTCAGAAAACTCTGTCCACCTTCCAGAGAAACTGGTGATTAACCTCTTCTTGGAAAGAAGTGACACAGAGACATGAATAAAGAGACACTGCCTGCTAGACTAAAAGTGCAAGAGGAAATTATTCATAAGCCATGGGATTCAAAGAAATCTGTGATTGGTAACTGAGCATATAATAACTGCATCACCAAAGGAGCTCCCTGAGTGCCCATCTCTCCACCTCCTTGCACCGCTGCAGGTGCCCATCGTGCCTGTCAACTGCTGCGCTGAAGCCGAGGGAAAGTGAGTTTATTGTCTTTATTAGGATCTGGATGGAGATTGACATCTCCCCTTTTAGGGGGTGAGGTGGAGTCTTGCATGATATTATTTTTGCCTTCTGCTAAATGCAGCCACTGTTACACTTTGCAAAGTCATTTGAATTTGGAAGAGACCCCTGAGACATCACCTAATCCATCCTATTGCTCAGAGCAGGACAATTACCACCAAGAGATCACACCAGCTAAGGCTCTGTATCTCTCAAACCTCCACAACAGTGCACCCTGAGGCAGCACACTTCAGCCTTGCACTGCCCTGTTAGCAAAGTTTCCCCAATGGATTCACCTCACCTGGAAAGCCCAGGACAGATTCTCATGTAAAGAGGCTTTTCAAAGTCCAAACTGAGCATGCTTAGTATATAATGCTTAGTATGAAACACTGGCTGTGGTTTTTAGGATTACAGTAAGAAGCAGAGCCCCTTCAGACTCCGCTTCAGTTTGAGTGGCTTGATGGTTTTCCTCTTCAACAGTCTCACTTGTGCCTTCCTACTCTTGCCCAAAATCTCCCACAGTGTAACAGCTATAGCAGTCATTAATGAAGACCCAACCTCCCTCTGATCCTTAAGCTGTTCCCATAGCATAGGTAATAATGAATATAGGCAGATTTCAGTACAGAATAATTATCAGGTTTCAGTAGCTGTAACAATATCTGAATTATCAGGTGAAAGCCTTATGGAAAAGCAATTAGATGATAACAGACTTGCATCAGAGTCGTCTTTTCATACTGCGCTGGAAAATCAGGACCCAGAATGAATTTGATTGGATTAAATTAAAGAACCAATCTAGCCTCCTCATGATCTGCTACACAGAACTGAAGCTTTACAGAGGCTTGAAAAAGCAAGCACGTTTTGTTTCAAGATTTCCTTCATTCCTTCCCAATCTTACGACAAGAAGATGAAACAGGAATCACCTCTGTCCACCTTCTCTCCCAGACACTTTCTGCTTTATTGCGTCTTTCAGGAATTCATCAGAAGAATCTCCGGACCCCAAATCCCACCAATAAATGAACAAGGTGAAAAACTGACCTCCTCGTTGCCACTGATGTTTCAGAATGCAAGTGTGGAGGACTTTGTGTTGCTTGTCCATTCCCAGAGTACCCGGGGCTTTACAGATGACACTGTTGATTGAGGATATATTCTGTACCCAGCAATTGGAATAAAGCAAAGGCAATCATCAGCTTATGAGAGGCACCTGATTTAGGCGTTATCACAGACACCATCTGCAGCAGTCTCATAACAGAGTAATGCTGAACACTCTTCATCTTACACCATATTTTGTGCTCCTTTTCCTTTGTAGGATGTCTTTAATTCAGCTCCCTGTATCTTCAAGAGAGTTGCATCACCTCCTGGAAAACAATTAAAGGAAGAGCTGTTAGCAAAACGGCAGAAAGCTTGTACAAACAGACAGAGGACTTCCCTATGTAGGCTAGGGAAAGATGAGAGAGCAAGGGTTAACAGGAGATAAATTGCACAAGGTCTTGAAGTCAACAACAAACCCATCAATACTCAGTGACTGTCCTGGGATCTGGAGAAAATTGCCATCATTTTAAGGAAGAGCATTTAAAAAAATAGAGAAAAAGAATGTTCCCCCCTTTTCTGTGCCATCTGAATCTATCCTGATTGCTCCCCTTACATCAGCAACCTAATGACTGATTCTGGTTAGAACCAACCAAACAAAAAGGCATTCTCTGCTGGTTTTGGGGAAGGGATGCAAACAGGCAAACAGCCAGACTGGTCTTTAAGTGGGCAACGAGCAGACTGGGAGCTGTGGACACAACTAAAAGAAAAACAATTGAAGCAGTGAATGTACAAACCCACCACAGGCAGGGAAGCACGAAAGCAGTGGATAGGAGGTGAAGACTTGCATGAAGATAACATGCGGGACAGCACTGGAGATTCAATGTAATAACCTTAGGCAGGCAAAAAGGTTTGCAAACTTAGTTTACATTTGTATCTTACTCTGATACCTTTATTCTTTTTATTTCCTATGCACCTATGATGATTAATATCCAAGGGTATTATTGCACTCCTGATACTCAAACCAAGCAATTTCAGAACCTGGAGTAAGCACGGACAAAAAGGAGGGGTAGGTGGTGAGGTCAAGCTCTCTCCCAGATCCAAGCCCATTTTCTATTTACATTAGTACAAAGAAGAGCTGAACGTGCAGAGAACACAGGAAATGTCATCTTTGTTCATAGACTTTTGTATTAAAGATAAGACCTGAATATTTATCTTCCCTTCCAGCCACTTAACTCCACCAGTCCATTAGCTCGGGGGTAATCATGTTTGACTTTGGAGAGTAATGACAACTGCTGTGCCTTCAGGATCCCAAACATCTACCCATCCTTTCAGGTGCATCTCTCCTTTCCTCCCTGAACTAAAGGTGTGAACATGCTGCAGAACTGAGAATCAAAGGGAAAAAAAAGAACCAATATTTTTTTCTTCTAGCTTGAGGGGAAAAAAAAACCCAACCAACCAAATAATTCAGCAAACATTATTTAAAATAAGGGTTTTATAAAGTGACTTCTGCCCCTTTTCTAAATTGTTTATTCTCTCCTCACTCTCCTGCCACTGACTGACAGCTCCCTGATAATAGATTCTCTCAGTTGGCAGGCATGTTTTATAATGTTTCATTCATGGCACTGCAAACGAGAGGGTCCCTCTATACCTCCTCCAGTTTCTCTCCCTTTCCAATTGCCTCTAGGAATGATGGCAGCAAAGATTGCAGAAATCAAAGAAAGTGCCTTTCCAGGCACTGTGTTCCAGCAGTGGCAATAAAATGCCTGTTTCCTAACCTGTAAACCTGCCAATGAATGCTTCCACAGTGACAGGAAAAACAGGGCAGATTAATGCAGAGGACAAGTAATTCTTTTGCTCTAACTATGAGATGTATTTCTCAGTGCACTCAGTGTGGCCATACTTGGCACCACCAGCCTTACGGTGCCCCAACATGGATCAGCAGTTCCAGAACACTGGCACCTCTAGAGTGGAACAGTTCATGTTAAAAGCTTGTTGCATTATTTCTTAGGCAACCCAATGGATCTGACCACTCAAATGGCAGATTAATTCAAAACTGATGGGAGATGAGGGGATAACCGTGGAGTCAAATCACTTTTGAGCGCCAACAGCAATTCCTTTTCAGCCTCGATCTCAATCAAATACTTCCCCTTTGTTGTGTAATCACAACCTAAGATTCAAATTCAAAAGAGGCTCGAAATAAGTCCGTATTTCCTGTAAGAGCAATTTGCACAAGCACTGTGTTTTCCATGTTTACTTTGTTTGCAGAAATTAGAAGTGAAAGCCAGAGCAGCAGGATGGGAGACACTCCCCTGGTTAGAATGACTTCCACTTTTCCTTGGGGTTTCTTACTGACAGTGTAAATTTGGGGCTTGTTAACACATTGCAAGACATCAAGCATCACGCAGCTTTTAGCTTTTCAATCTGCTTGTTTCTGTTGCTTAGTTGTGGTGATGGTTTAAATCTAAGGAGGAGGGGGAAAGCCTTTGTAGTGGAAATGCTGGCTGCCTGTCTGAGCTGGTTTTGCTTTCAGTTTCTGAAAAGGGGAAAGAAAGGTCCTTTCTGAATAAGTGGAAGTCACCACCACCATCAGGCTCGGAAGGTGGCATTGCAGAGGGGCTCGTCATTTGATTCAGCAAAATCTCTAATAAAGCAAAGAGGGAGGGTTGCGTTTACTCTGCTAATCCTAACTCTGGCTCAGCTCCCTGCTTCGATAGAGGACCCAATGAGGTATTTCAGCTAGCAACTTTGAACCACCTCTTTAAATAGATTAAGCTCCTAAATGTCTCAGCAGAAATTAGGCACCTAAATGTCTTCAAGGATCAGAGTCTGGTCTACAGCCAGATGAGATTTGCAGAGAGATTTCTGTGCCTTAGGCTATGGACAGTGTCTGATGAGACTTACAACACGCACATTGCAAGCTGCCCAAACTCAGCTTGGCACCGTAGCTTCCCATCAGAAAAATTGGAGATAATAACACTCTCTTGTCTTACCAGGGTGGAAAGAGGAGAAAGACATTAAAGATGGTGTGATGCTCACCTAATACAGCCCTAGGGAGCAGTTAAGTGAGATTTTTCTCGAGTATTTTAACAGAACAGCTCTACTGACTTCACTGGTGAAATGGAGCCAATTTGCACAGCCCAAGGATCTAGCTCTTGATGCTTATCTAAAGCTTCTAGGACTACAAATGAAGGCTGCAAGTATCACAGGCACATCCTGCTGTTTGCTGCTATGAAGAGTGGCACATAAGCAATTGTAATAGCAGCGTGAAGTTTCTGGTGACACTGCCCTCAAGGTAGGTAGCGCATCATGTGCATTTCCTTGCTGGCAATGCATAACAATGAGTAATAATTCGTCTGCTCATGGTCCTGGAGAGAACTGCAAGGTGGGGAAGCCTTTGGCAGGGTGGAAGGAGTCATAAAGAACTTGCTCTGGAAGTAGATTCAGTTCTAGCTTCACTTCTGTTGTTAGAGCAGTTTTTCCTCCACATGATCTGGCACATCATAGCATCAAGAGAGCTGTACAAGACCTTGGAGTTTGCTATGCATCTCAAATGCAATCAGATTCCTGACTTTTCTTGCCCTACCCTTCAATCAGAATCTGCAGCCTCTCCACATCCCCAATCAAGGCAAATGCTCTCTTTTCAACATCTCACAATAGGTTGACTCAATTTTCATCACCTTCTCTCTCTACAAAAGCCCAAGGTTGCTGTTTCCAGACTGTCAGGTTTCCCCAAACTGTGTATTTGCCTTTATCTTGGTAACCTAAGCCAGTAGCCTGCATAACAATCTGTCTCCCCAGTGCTTCCTACTTCCACAGATTTCACCAAGACCTCCCCTGAGGATTTCCTAGTGCCTACAATAGATTCATTCCCGATGGACACACAACTGCCAGAGGAATCATGCCCATCCCTTTATGACAGCTCCATTCCCAGACTTTCAGCACTCCAATATGACCGGTGGGTATGACCAACACTTCTTTCTGCACAAGAAATCATCTTTCTTGGCCATTTACAGTGACACTCTTTCTGCCCACCAAGCCTTTATACAATGAGCAGCTAGGCTTTTTTTAATGGTGGGTATGGTTAAACATTCAAGAGGAGAAAGCAAGAACAGCCCTCGAGTCTTGCAGTTAGAAAGCAAGAAAAGATATCTGACTTCCAGCTATTTTCACATTTAGAATGATTTGACAATAAATCCCACATGTTACAATGAAAAACCTTAATCCCTCTACAATGGAAAAGAGAAGGAAGGGAGGTACAAAAAGGATGAAATGCTGGACTTCAGATAGTTTGGACTGAGGAGAGCATATCCTCAAAACATCACTGCCAGTCGGCATACTTAGCCAACTGTGGGGCAGTAAACTGATGCCTGATGTAGGACTGAACAGAAATGAATACCCAAAGCTGGGGCTAGCAGGGGACATATTCTCCAGGTGGCTCAGAGCAGGCTACTCTGGCTAATTACTAGGTAATCAGGTCTACTATAGTAGTCTTGTGAGTGGTAACCAATTTACCCTACATAGGTTTCCCCAGAGGTATCTCCTGCTCATATTAGATATTCCTTGATTAAGGGGTTTTCAGTTTAGTAAAGTAAAAGCACCTACTGTTTCAGCTTATAAAAAAGAAGTCTGAAATAGCATCAAGTGCCCAGCATGTGGTTAGGGGTTGCAGGGGAAAAAAGGAAGTCCATTCCAATGCAAGCTTGGAATGGACTTCAGAGGAGTCATTGAAAGCCTAACTATGAAAAACCCACTCTGACCCCTCTCTGGCAAAGCCCATTGTGACAGCTGCAACTCCAGAATAGTCTTCCCTGCCCAGAGAGATATGGCTTGGAATAATCCATCATAATTTTGCATTTAGATATGAAAAACTTGTTTAAAAATGCACAAGATCAACCAGAGCAAAAGTGACAGCTGGGGAAAAACCAGATCATTGGATGCATTTCCAGAGAGTTGGAAAGTTCTTCCCCAGGCAGAGGAACTTCAAATCGCTGTCTGAATAGGACAAGGGAGCAAGCCTGGAAAAGGATGCTCCCTGAAAGCTGTGCATCTGCAGGCTGTGTACTGCAGCTGAAATGCCAACATCAGCTTGGAATAGAGACTTGGAATAGTCATTTTTAGTGCTAAGCTGATATTCAAGTATGACAGGGCAGGTAGTCTTCCTTGAGAGGATCCCTGGAGGCACAGAAAGGAGTTGAACTCCAGGAACCCAGTAATTCCTCTGGGAAATGAGGGTGGATGGAGAACATTGGGTAAGGGATTGATCTCCATTGTGAAACTTCTCTGGACTTGACAGAAATACGAATGGGATTTAAGTATTGTGCAAACCCTGGAAGAGTTTAATACAGAGCTAGAATGAATTCAGTTAGTAAATATAGGAGATAATGGGAAGGACCAGCTGGTACATACGCTGCTTTGCATGGCATGCTTTGAATGAGATTTACCGTATTTACTAACCCTTCTGCTCTGAATGGTCAAGTGCCTCAATTCAGTTAAACGTAGCCCCTTTTTCAGCCTTCAGACATAGCTCTATAAAGTGTATGAGAGGCACGCCATGATAAATATATATGTTTTGTCTTTGCGGCAGCCTGGAGCTGCCCCAAGTCAGTGCACATAGAAAACTGAGACACATCAAATGGCTCAGCTCCAAGCTGGCACCATACAAGGTAGCAGAATTTCTCAGACAAGCACACAAGGGCCGGGGAATTTTAATATCTTCTTCCCCTACAAGTAATTTCCAGTGTTTATGCTCTGCGGAGCTCCTTACGAGTGTCAGAGCAGAACAAATGTCATTTTTAATGGACTTGCTAAATCATAAAAACCATTTGCAAAATTGCATCTGATTAAAACAGGAAAACCTTCCATTATTCACAAAAGGATCCCAGGCAGTTTGCAACTGTGAGCTCTGTGGAGAGAAACCTTGGCCTGCAGGACTTGACTTCAGCAACTAGAAGTAATCCTATAATGTACTCTGGCCAAATCCAGAGGCATTTTCCTGGAACGAAGGAACAAAGCTTAGCATTCCTCACTACATCACTGATTCTTGTAAACATATAAAAATGCACAACAACACGGATTACGATGTACGTGCATTGTCATTGCTACTATCCAAGTACTTCCGAGATGCCGACCACAGCTCCCTTTGGGAGAACAGGCTGGCTCTGGAGCAGGCCAAATATTCAATTTCTAGGGTGGTTGTCAATAAAGGAGCTTCCTGTCATTTATTTCCATTTTAACATGCTCGCATTCCCCGAAAAAACGCCTCTTACTCCATGTGGAAGGGGAGTAAAGACTGAAAGCTCTTTCCCATATGGACAAAGCAGATGTGGCATTAGAGCATATATTATAAATAGGAGCTGCTTCAGAGTAAATAGCACTAAAACCAGAAAGGATACCCATCAAAATTATGATGTGATACCGTTTACTGGGGAAAACAGAGAGCCTTAGCTCTAACTATGCTCTCTAGATGGTGATGCAGAATAATTATGCTTTAGTTTACTGAGCATGTAGCCTTTGGTAACGGTATATTCCGAGAAGTGACAGAAAATGATTTAGCCACACACGCCACATCTAGGTAGCTGCCTACATCTTAGATGTCAAACAATACATCAACCTTTTACTGTTAAGCTGTTATTTAATTTTCAGAGCATTTTAGAAGCGTATTCCATCTGAAAAGCGTGTTTCTTATTTTACTTAACTTAAGAATGCAGCTCCAGGGGAAGAGGTAGGAAGGGAAACAACATTATTTTTGGAAAGGCAAAAACATATCATTGAAACACATCCAAAGCCAAAACATTTCATTTCAAAAGAATCCAGACTTTCCATTGTGCATGTCTCAAAATAGCAGATTAAGTTCTGGTTTCATGATGGCATTTCTGTGACAGAGCTGATATATGTATTGCTTTCTAAATACGTAGAGCACCACGAATGACTTCAGGATTGAAAAGTTTTGTTGTGAGGTTACCAAAGCTTATTATGGCCCTTGTGGGTGCAGATGGACCCTAATCTGACCACCTTAGCATGTCTAGTTTCAGGGTTTGACAGGAAATGCAGGATTACTCACCGCACTGACTGATGCTGACAAGAAGGCAAAGGGGATATTCCTCTTTTAGTGCCTCCAGGTATTCATGACAGGAAACAGATTGATAAAGCATCCATTTACATGCTGCAAGTCTATTGCAGACTTCACTGCGCAGAGAAATTCACCTGTCACAAGTCACCTGGTAAAGATTTGACCAGAGCCAAGAGTTGTTGCATGGATAAATTCATTATGGTAAAGGTGCTTTGAAATACTTGAATGGAGCTGTCAAGTAAGAGTAAAAATCAGACTATCAGTGCTGCTGCTGTATTTTTCCCATATGCCAAACAGTGTCAGAGTGATGCTGAAGTTCAACTTAAGCAAATTTCCTGCCATTGTGCAGTACAGTTTTCATGCAAAGGTTAATAACTCCTGATACGTTCTGTGAACTCAGCATTTCTCCTGAATTTCAGCTTGATGTACTGCCCTTTTCACCATGAACACATTTCTTCCTGCCTGCCTTCCTTTTGCTAATCAGTTTTATCAACACAGCCTCCGGTAAAGAATGGCTTTCAAGATATGTAGACTACTAGATTGAAATTCTTGCCTAATGCAAATGATAACGGTCAACAGGAGCCTAGTAATAAGCTACAGAAATCCAACTATGGTCCAAAATCACAGCTGATGTAAACAGAAACAACAGTGTCAACTTACACCAGAAGGGAGTCTGCTCTTGCAAGTTTATAAATCTCCATGTTCTTTAATAAACAAAACACTAAATCATTTTGCCTGAGAGATAAGAATATCAATTATATTGCTCCATATCCCTCACCATGCCACTGATATGTGCTTCCCTGTGTTTTTCCTAGGGTTTTCAAGCACAGTAGGAAACTTACGGCTCCTTTCTACAGAGGGGAAAGCTGAACACCTTCTGAATTGCTAGTGGTCAGTCAGCTGTGGAAATGCAACTTCCCATATTCATCCCAACAAACTACAAATGCCACTCTTACCATCCTGCAAAACTCATCTCTTCTAGCCTAAGAGCTCAGTCAGCAGTCTTGAAGATACTTGTTATCACAATCAAATGACTTGACAATGTCTCAGCAAGCCTATAAAGAGACCCTGTGTCTCCTGGTGAGTCTGGAAGATGGCAGCACAACGTCTAATCTTCTGGATTCCCTGCAAAGAATAACTCCAAGAGAATAAAATGCATCACATTATCATATAATTCTGCAGGCACAATACTTAATCCTTTGCTCCTACCCAATGAACAGGTTTTTTTGAGTTTTATGCAGTTTGGCATTGGGCTAGAGCAAAAGTAGCTGGGCAATTAATGCTCATTGCAAGTCCTTTCTTCTGCTAGACTGGGAAACAAGGACCCTGAATACTGTCGAGCTGATTCTCCAAAAGGCCACTAAACTGGACAAGACCAGGGTAAGTCAACTGTTTCTTTACAATGCTACATACCTTCTCCCAAGGAAGGATGGGCAGCCAACACTCCCTTGTCCACCAACATCTCTACAAGGTGCTGTTAAAGGTCACACTTCTCTTTCTGTGATGACAACACTGTGAAGTGATTCCTTGCTCCCCAGGTTCTCAACACAGCGAATGCAGCACCCGACCAGTGAGGGGTTAAATGCACACCATTAAATGAAAAGGACAATAATTGACAACTGTTCTATTATCTGTCAAAGAGCTCTTTCAGCTTAACACTGAACTTTCGACAATCAGAGCTGGAAACACAAGCCTTTCCCTACTGAGATGAGCAATTAGTACCTCTCAGCTCACTTCTTAACTCCATATTACTCAGATGGAACCACATTCCCTAGAAACTGAAATACTTGTCATCAAAAGACGTACTCAGCTACTGCAAAGAAATGGTACTGTTGCAACCTTAGTTGTTGTTTAAGCATTTTAAATGCTGCCAGCATACCCCAGCCCAGAAACTGGTCCATTGCAGACATTATTTACTAAATACCCATCTTTGGTTTACAAGCACTGGGATGGGTTCATGAGCAAGTGGAAATGAATCACTGCATTAGTTTCAGTTTGCCCACAAGCTGCCTTCTCCGTGAAAGGTTTACTGCAACACTGATTTAAAGTTTCTCTATTAAGATCAGTCAATGCCATGACTGGAGAGCAGAACTTCGTAAGGTACGTGGAATAATGCGTTGCACAAGGAAAAAGTATAACCGAGAAAGACAATAAGAGCAAAAACTGCTTCGCTCTTTAAGGTCTACAGAGATAGGTAGCAAGATACAGAAAACCATTTTTAGTAATGGAAGCTTCTCAGCCCCAGGTAGCAAGTAGCACCTAGTATTCTTACTACAGGTTTAGCTTCAAATTGGAAACCAGAAAGACAACAAAAAAGCACAGGTGAGGTTTTCCTGGTGATTCTCCTGCATGGGATAACAGAAGATTCCCTGTGGAAGCTGCAGGCTCTTGTCACAAGATGACTCATCATTGCTTTTGTAAATCCACTGATACCTGAGATTCCAGCACAAACACTGGAGGCAGGAATATCTACAATCAGGAGATCTCAGGAATTACTTCAGTGAACTGCAGAACTGCAGCCAGGTCACAGCTTCAGCACTGCATATGTCCTAGCTAATGACTGCATGGGCTCTGCCAACAAACCTCTTGCAGAAGAAGTAAGGAAACCTCCATGAATATCTCAAGGATAACACCCAGTCAAGGACATACCTACTGCAGCTTTGAAAGACTGCAGCCAGAGGCAACAACAGAACTGAGCGGATGATAATCACAATTTCTCTCTTCAATATTCATTCCATAAGATTTACAAGCCAATCGCTTTTTAGCTCAAACTGCAAAGATCAACTTTGACCAAAAAGGGGGAAAAATTAAAAGGACTTCTAAAGATGCAAGAAATCAATTATGTGCCTAACTACATTGCAGAAGGCATCAAAAGTTTTCCTTCTGATTTCCTGCCCTCAGTTACCCAGAGCTTGAGTTAATTTTGAGCCAAAGCATTTCAAAGCTCCATTCTTCTTCAGAAAAGCCTGATGGAAACTAACTGATGTAAGGAAAATTCAAGAGCGACACAGAAAATGCTTTTCTCCCAATCTATTTCTCAACACTTCATGGTGGGAGAACCTCAGAATGGGTGGTTGGAACTTGCAGTTCGTCTTGTCAGCATAGATCCACCAGATCCTATTGTCAACTGACACTTCTTTCCCCCTAAATGTCCAGCAGCCACAGGGGAGCTTGGGGGAGAAAGGACATAGAAAGTCCCAAATCTTTCCAATTGTAACAGAGCAAAAGGAATAGATTTGGAGCTTACAGAGAAGGAGAATCTTTTACCCAGCGCCCCAGCTACAAAATGCGTTCTCTAGAAATTGCCACCCAGGTTGATGGAGCAAGTTCAGGGCATTGAAGGCTTTAACCTTTTCCTTCTCCACTGCTCAGCAAGTGTCATTGGGTGGGAGGAGGAAGAGACCTGATGGAGCGGAAGGCAAAATGCTGAGCAATAGCCCTGTGCCTTCTGCCAGGCACTCTTGGTCTGTCTGCCCATTTGCTTTCCTCCACATGAGGAAGCTTTGTTTTGTTCTCTTTAGACTACAGCATAAAAACAAGCCAAGAAAGCAGATATAAATGTCCACAACATGACAAGATTATACTGCAGAGCTGAGATGTGGGAAAGTGAGAGAGGAGAAGAGGTACTGATAGCTCTTAATAGAAACCACAGCCGATAAACAGTAAGGAACAGGGAAATCTGTGCTTACTTCTCACAGCCTTGTTTATGCTAACAAAGGTTTGGTAATGAATTACTGGTAAGTGGCCTCCTTTCGTGGGAAATTATTCAAGCAAGCAGGTGCAGCTTAACAAACATTTATCTTCTTATGGCTGCAAAGCGCTGCAGGAGATGCACTAAAGGGACTGTAAGGCAACAGCTGCTTATACTGACATCCACAGTGCAGTGTTCAGAGGTGGCAATGTGCACAGGAAGGAGACTGTAGGGTGTATGTGGGCTGGGAAGATGGCATCTTCTGAGCCATCCATTCATTTGATGCAAGCACCACCCCCAAATTCAGCATCCCAAACAATATAGCCTTTGAAATCTTGTTGGCCTCCATGAAGCTTATTTTTTTCACTGAGAAGCCCATTCCTAGATTGCTTGATGAACATGAGGAAAATGGTTTGAAACCCTAAGCTAGGACTCTGGAATCTGAGCTCTGGGTAGCACCAGCTTTGCTTGGAACTTCTGGCCAACATTGGGCCTCGCTGGGATAGTTTTGCAATTACAACTTTCCAGGATTCTCACACCATCTCGGTTCCTCTGCTTTGCCTATGCTAGAAGCAAAATCCTATTTTCGCTTGAAAAAGACTCTGGCCCTAGTACACCACTCATTATTTCAGTTCCTAGATGGATAAATACTCCCACTGCCACTTTAACCTGTCACAAGGATTTGTATCTGCCTTGGTTACATCCCTTCCAGTCACAGTATAATTAAATCCAATGTTACTTTAAGTCTCAGTGAGCAAAGGGAAATTCAAGAGATTTATCAGAATATTTTTCAGAAAGAGCTCTAAAAATATTCTAAATAGACCAGAAAACCAGATGAGTGGCATCCCCATTTATTACAGAGCCAAGCTCTGGATAGGCAAGCCAACTGACTTGATAGATAGCACCGATCATCTGCCTCTCCTATTTCATTCTAGAAGCTCTCATTCAGAGCCTGAGCAAGATGCAATTCTCTCCATTATTGTCTCACTCACTGGAGTTTATTTTTGAATGGGTGTTTTCAGCATGCTCTCAAGGGGCGTGCTGTTGTCATGACTTTGAATTACGTTTTTCCTTTCTCGATGTCCCCATCCTATAATATTTTTTTTGGAGCACGTGTGTCCTAAGATACTCTTCAATTCCATCCTTGCAGAAGCCTATGAGAATCCTGTTGCTGCTTTCATGCTGCAGTCATGATGTAATCACAGGCACGGAACAGAAATTTCCCATATGATTCTTAAAGCCTGGACCAGCTTTTCATTATGCATGAGCTGACGTTTACAAAGCAGTTATTGCTATTTAAGCCCCTCAGCTGTTTGCTTCTGGCCACTTCAGCCCCGATATAACTGCTCAGCTTTCTGCATCAAATACGTTTGCCTATGCCTGTTTTAAAAGTGACTTCACAAGGCTCTTAGCAAGCTAATGCTCTAACTGTATCCTTGTATGCTTTTATCTCAGTGGCATAGGTCTACTGACTGGGCAGAACTTCGAGCTGGTTTACATTAAGAGCACAAGAATGAAAGCAGACACTCATCATTTACAGCTGGGCCAACAGAGCTGTGAAAAGGGGATGTAAATATTCCCATTGGAGCACCAGAGAGTTCCGATCCAGGAACGTTTCAGCATTAGATCAGTGTCAGTTTAACTGCTACTGAGAACATTTATTATAAATACATACTGCAATAAAATAAGGCTCTTGCTTTTCGTGGTGTAAATGACTTCTCAAAGGCACAAGGCGATGGCGGAAGCGGGCGGTCAGTCTCTGAGCCTTGGCCATGGATTCCTGCTCTGATTCAAAAACACTGAGTTAGTGCCATTTGCTGACCTTAGGGCAGCAGTTCTGCTGAGCCCAGGCAGCCAGAGCTGGTGCCACATCAGCACCCTCTCCACACGTGCTCATGCACTCCCACTCCACTTGGGTCTGACAAGCCCCAGCAGTGGTCAGCTCACAACCAGAGGGGAATTCAAAGCTCCTGACATACCTGAACTGCTCATGGGGCTGGAACACAGCCCCCAGGAGGGGTAACTCATTCAGAGAGTAAGATATATACAAACCAGTGTAAGCTCTGAAGAACCCAGCCTGCAATAGATTGCCTGAATAAACTATGAGCAAGGGGAATGCAAAATGGGCAGCGTGCCTGCAAGACAGAAATTACATGGGGAAAGAAGTAGGTAGCACTGGAGGAAGGAAAGGATATTAAAAACAGAACATGATTCAATGCCAAAATTATTAGGAAAGCAAAGGAAATACACTAGAAAGCAGCATAATCCGTACCAGTCACTGAATGCTGTTCTGCAGGGGAAAGCTGGAGGTGCCAAGGTTGAAAAGCCTGTCATTCATCATTTTTGATTTCGTGCTGCACAGACAAGAAGAGCTTGCATGATGCATTGGTTGTATATGCTTCTATTGATCTCTCAGATTTAGTTTTCTAAACTTACTATCCATCACCCCCACCAGTCCTGCTTGAATTCCCCTTGAGAGGAGGCTGAAGAGAAGAAACTGTCCCATCTCTCAAGACCAAGGACCAAGGTTTACAAGTGCCAAGGACATATGAGAACTTGGGTTGATCCACTACCTTTGTGATGGATTGGCAGCATTTACAGACACTACTTTAGGATGGCTTCTCTGAAAGGCAAAAGAAGCCTTTAGGAAACTGTGCTCCCAGTGCCACTTAGGTGAGACAAACCGTTCATGAGAGGGATTCATCTCCAGCTCACACACCACTCACTCCACTAACACTTCATTCCACCTCCATGGAAACTAACCCTGAAAAAACACCTCCATCCTCAAGTACAAACCTGAGCTTTCTTTCTAGCTTAGCCACAGGTTCTGACATCAGGTTTTTAAGGACACATGACTTAAACTCTTTTCCCTGTTCAGCCTACACCCAGTCATTTACAGGGAGCAAGTATGTCCAAGCAGGGGTACAAAAGGAATGTGTGAAACAAATGCAAACCTTGCTTGAATTAACACCAAGGAGAGGCTGTTAAGATGCTGTTGCTGCCTGTGACAAGTCTTCCTTTGCCACTCAGTCCTCCTCAGCCAGATCATCACAGCCATAAGTAGTACTTGCTGGCAAGGATAACAGATGAGAAAGCAGATTAAGTAGGTACATGGGGTCTGCTAGAGGAAATACGACAGGTACCACAACTCAGCTTTCATTACTGGCTTCTCATCTATGGAAAGAGGAAGGCTCTTTTAGAGCACTGCTGGCAAAATAGGGAGATGTGAATATCTTCTCTGTATCAAATAGTTATTCCTCTGTTGCCCCATCCCAAGAAAGAGCACTCGCTGAAGTCAATACCAGACAAAACTCATGAAAAGCAGTGGCAGTTTTGCCCCTAGCAAAGACTAAGAAAACATCAAATGAATTGTTTCAGTATTCATATCCCACAAGTCCAGCTCTCGGTTTCTTTTGCTGTGCTCTGCAAAACGTCTCACAAAAGCATTGATGGATCTGACAGTCTAGAATCCATCATCTTAATTCTTACAGAAGCTCTGGAAGGATCTTAAAAACAAGGCTCATAAAGCTTCTCCCCCCTCAGCCCCTTTCTTGTAGAAGATGCAGATGTTAAGGACACAAAGGATTATTCATTTCCTCCCTTTCTGACATCTCAAGTGCAATGAAAAGGAAGCCAGGTACAAAGGGACATGGAGTTTAAGAGCAGTCTGTCTATGCTCAAGAAGAGATGGTAGAAAAGAGAAGTTGTGTGCTATTAGGTCACCTTCTGCTGCCCTCCAAATGCAAAGAGCAGCAGTATTAGGAGACAAGAGAGTTTAATAAGCTGTAAATGGCTCCAAGGGAGAAGTACTACCTGGGGGAGGGAGAAGTGCTGCTGCACAACAGGTTACATGCCAGGAAATCTCAGCGTCTGGAAGAAAGTTGAAGGTTCTTCAGGAAAAGGTCTTTAGATAACTATAGAAACTGGGCCTGAGTTCTGCTTCTGATAGTTAACTAACCCCCCTTGTCAGCATGCCGTGAGCATGCTAAGAGTCCCAAACGCATGCTTTGCAGTTAGGGCAAGCGCCAAACAAGGAGAAAAGCAAGCAGAAGCTAACTGTACCTTATGTCGCATTGGCCCAGGTACATGTCACAGGGTCAAGACAGAAGTGCAGCCAGAACACAGCCAGAAATAACCTTGTCTGGAGGAACAGCCATGATACAAGCTTTAGGTTCAGCAAAAACCTGTTTACCTGTATACCAAACAGCTCTATTATTAACCAATTACTGAGAGGTAGCTCAGAGCAGCAGTGCTTGCTGGTATGACTATTATAGCTGAGTATTTCAGGGCCTGTTAATGGGAGATAAATTCATGTATGGGAAATTGAATGCAATTAGAGTAATTTTCGCAATGGCTCACAATGGAACTGACCTTTGCTTTCACACACAGAGGTCCAAAAGAAATATTATGTTTGGTCATAATTTTGCTTGTTGTGGTATCAAGCTTCTATTTTTGCAAGAACCAGAACTTACCTGAGCGGTGAAAACCATGATGGGTTTAGAAAATGGTCTAGTATTTAAAATACTTAAATTCTATTCTCATTTTTGTCATCAACTCAGTGTTAACAGTAATTTTGTCTTGCTAGGACTCATTTTACACATCTTTAAGGCTTGACTGACTCAACACTCCCTTGTAGTTCTCAAATCTACCTTTCTTGTTGTTTGACACTTCCCCTGTTTGGTGTTGACACCCTCACAGCACTTAGAGGCAATTATCAGTTTCCACCTTGCAGCCCCTGAGCAGTCTGGTGGGAAATCAGATCATTCCAAAGGGGAAATTCCTTTATTAGGATAAATATTAAGGGTCTTTTCCAAGCCTGCTTTCTATAGCTGATGCACAAAGCATCCCTTATACAGTGTCTGAGAGGCTTGTGCTAGTCTTAAATAGCACTACCATTTCAGAGATGACTTTAACCAAACACAGCCCTAAACAAATCTCGTTGCCTGCAAACAGTCAGAACTGAAGGGACATCAACCCCAACTCTCATTATATTTTCAAGTCTTACGTATCTTCTTTCCTTTTCCTCTGCTGTTTGGTGCACCCAGCAGTGCCCCTCATCACTTGCCTAACCTCAGGGTCTACAGCTACCAGTCAAAACTCTTGGATGTCTGGCATTAATACACAGAGTGCTTATTTTAAACACAGACTGATGGCTTTTCTCCTAGATAATGATGATTGATTCTGTTTTCCATCCTTTGTCAAGGCTTAGCACACGCCTTGAATTTTAACTAGTCCTTCTTCTGATACGTCCATGCATCCATCTGTTCCTCTGGATCGCGCTCATTCTCCTGCTTTAAATAATGAACTTTGCAACACTCAGAACAATCTATTAATAAATAACAATCTCAGAGATTACACAAGCCAATTAATAGTAATGCAGCATCAGGAACAGAAGTGATAGATGCTGCTGAATGAGAGAGGTGTGGGAGGGTGCTGAAGCTGCCAGTCCTTGTGCGCACAGGACGAGCAGAACTCTACAATAGCTGGGGGGCAAAGTTGTGCAAACAGTGCCATAAACAAGCTCACAGTAATTAAGCATGCACACACTTCTTGGCAAGTGAAAACAACAAGAAGAAAGGAGAAGAGCTGCATTAGCACCAATATTCTCTAACACACAAAGTAAAAATGTTCCTTGCAGCTACAGTTCAGGCACATCAAAGAAAATCCAGCTCAGAGAGCACTGGGAATAAATAGCATTGATGAATTTTTCTCCTTTAACTTATTGTTTGAACATAGCATGACTGACCTGGTAAAAGACATCAAGGATCTCCTAAATCTGCTCTGTCTTTTGTCTTATCAATTGCCGTGGTTTTGCTCCCACTTGCAGGGATACAGCAAAACCCAACTGGCATTGCACCATTCAAGACCCCAGGTAAGGCCTGTTCACATTCTTTGTCTCACAAACTGGTGACACGTGAAGTAAACAATGAGAAATAAGAGCAGCAAAAGATAAGATGACATACAGGATACATGCCATCTCACTTTAACTAGTTGACTCAGTGGCAATACCTGAGTTACCTATTGTCAATGAAAAGGGACAGAAGCCTCCATGGAATGACTGAGCCCATCTGTGGTCTGGAAAAGCTTACCCCTTTGGCATTAGGGGGAGATGATGCATCATCACCCACAGACAGCTCTGTCAGATCAAAGGATGGCTCTGCAGGGCTACACAGTTGGACAATGCCACCTCAGTTTGCTGCTTCTGTTTCTGCCTTTAGCTCTTCTGTCTTTTGCTCCTTATCCTTTCATTTCTCAGGCCAGCTCCTGTGGTTTCTTCCTCATTTCTCCTCCTCTCAGTCCTTCATAATGACTTAATCTGGCAGGCAGTGTGACAAGAAAATGAATCGAACACAGTTTTCCTGCACTCCAGATTCATTTGAAGATTTCTCCCAGATGCAGCTCTAAAGCCCCAGATTCTATTTCCCTTTGACATAATAACAGAATTAGTCTCATATTGTCAACATAAATTACTTGGAAGGCCAGTGCCAGGAGAGAAAGAAAGAGGGAAAAGAAAGAAGCATAGAATTCAAAAGAAGGTGTGACTGTGACAAGCAACAACAGAATAACAATAGGTGACCAGTGGGTGACATCTATCATATTTGACAAACAAGGAGAAAGCCATCTCTATATCAAACCTAAGAATTATTTACCTCTTCCCTCAGCCCTTGAGCCATTAAACCTGATACTGAGGATTTCTGTGCCTCGCAAAGGACACACAAAGTCTAAATAACTCACAGATTGGAAAATATTGCATCTGACTTTGTTTAGCGGGGTGCTTTTTTCCTCCTCACCAGATACCATTCATAGAAATAACTCTACTGCCCTTAGCAGAGAGAAAAAGACTTCTCCAGGGAAAGTCATTAGAGAGAAGAGCTGAACAATGTCCTTCCCATCCCCCTAAACTGGTTTTAAGGCTACAGCTCTTCCAGGCTTCTTTTCCTGGGGGCTTTTGGCTGGGACACTGCATGCATGCAATCACTGCTCCTCAGTGCAAGCTCTGAGCCTCTTGCTCTCAAACCCTTACAGCTGCCTGTGGGCTTCACAGCTCTGGAAAGGATGGGTCAGCCTGTGCTGTACTGGTTCAGCTCCTGCCTGTCCACCACCAGCAGCTTGAGAGAAGACACACAGAGGCGTTAGCCAGCTCTGGAAACAACCAAACTCTCTCTGACATGGGCAGGCAGTGTCAAACAGGCATGTGGTATTTGCCTCTTCCTACCTCACCCAATGCTGCCTTTCAAAGGACTCTCCCCCCCCCCAAAATCCAGACCTAATTTTGTGGGGTTTGGGGTTTTTGGGGCCAAGAGGTGGGGGAGATTTAAGGTGGAAAAATAGGACGTAGACGTCAGCCACATTCTGAAGCTGACATGAGCTTGAGCACTTGAAGGGAGTCAGGTAAGATGATCTGGTGAGGCTCTCCTTGGTAAAAGTATTTGCAAAGAATCCAGGTAAGTTTTGTCAGTTGAAATTCCAGGTGAGTTTTGAGGCCATGTACTAAAGGGAGCAAAAAGACAAGGAAAAGGGGCAAATATGGCTGGTTAAAATACCTCCTTACTAGAGAACTGCAAGCCACACAGCTCTTTAAGACTGCGCACAACTCTTTAGGCGCAGACACTGTTTTCAGGGTTGATACAAGCACTTGCAACTGAACACAACACACTCATTTTCTGTGACTGAATATTGTATTTCACCCTTTTTCTCTGCCTTTCTCACCACTGGTATACGATCATGCATCAGCAACGTATGTCAGATAGTACATGGCACTGCTGATTGTCGTTTGAATGGCACTGTGCCATGTGAAGGCATGCTCAATGGAAGAAGTCTGAATTCTCCTGAGCAGTCGGTCATCATCTGAAGCTTTACACTGCATCTCAGTCTTCATCTACCAAACCATTCCTAGTAACGAAACAAGCTGACTTCAACAGAAACAGCTTTGAATTTCCAAGGAATCTTAACCACCTCATGTCCTTGATTAGGTGGCTTCTGCCCTTCTCTTTTGGTCTTGCAGCAAACAGCAAATTGACAGTCAGGAATTGAATATAGGTGATGAGATGTTGAAGACAGATGCCAGCAAAGGGCACTTGAGTGACAGATTCATAGCAAAGCTGTGAATACCTGTAGGCTGTGCCAGGTACTCAGTTATACTCCAGCTCTCAGTCTGCATTGAAGCCCCTCAATTAACTTCACTTTCAGGGGATGAGCCACTGACAGGATGCTCACAAGCCGAGAAATTCCATCACTTGAGCATCACTTCTCATAAGTGCTTCTAAGGGTTAGAAGGCAGTGAAAAAGGCTTGTTTTCCTCTGTTGACCCTCCCTTTTGTTAGCTGTGTAAATACTGACTGCTGAATGATGTCTCATAAGAAAAAAGGTACAAGGAGTCCCTGAGTTCATAAACACAGGGGGGGAAGTCCAGACCAACATTGCTCAGTAGGTGACTAAGTACCAGCCTCAGGGACGCTGAACTTCAAACCAAAGCCAGGTTTTGTTTGCCTGTTGACAGAGCGAAGAGGTTTGTTGGTCTTTCTAACCCACCTCTGAGACAGTAAAGGTCTCTTGAATCTAGCAAAGGCATAACAAAAACAAGAGCCGTATCGCTGAAGCTGAAGAGCTCCAGGCTGGAAGTAGGACATGCTTTGTATTTTTCCTGCAGAAAATTGGGATTTCGTGTGTGTGTCCCCAGCCAAAACTGCCCACCTCCATCTTAAACACAGAAAAGAATGAAAACAAACCCCAAACTCTCTTAGTCAAGGAAACATTTCAAGATTATCAAGATATGCTTCCTGCCATGGCTGTAGAGAAACCTGACTCTAATGCCCTTTCTGCTTTCAAAGATCTGCAGAAAATCCAAGTGATCTTCAGATCACCCTCTGTTACAGAAATAAGCACGGTCAAGAGCAGGAATGAAATCCATCAGGGAACCATTTTCCATGCAGTTTAGGCAATGAAGAGGGGTTCAGCATCGCAGCCTGGAGACCCTTGCAAAGGCAAACACATGGGAAGCTGCTGGGAATTTAGAAGATGCATCTCCAGATGACTTTGCTGACTTTAAAATCATCCTTTCCTGAGCAGTTGGCTCTGCATGAAAACCCCTCTCCCATTTCCTTCTAGGAGGTGCCAAAGCCCCTCCACAGAACTGAAGGAACTTTCCATAGCAAGATGCTGGGAGATCTCTCTCCCTCCTCCTTTTCCCCCCTTCCATGAATAATGTCAGCCATTGACCTTTTCAAACACAGTGCTTGATGTAAAATATTACGTTACAGTTATCACCAGTACCAGTGGAGGAAGGGGCTGGAGAGAAGTCTCAAGCTCGCTAGCCTGCCAGATAAAGGGCTCTATGGTTGTAACAACCTACAGAGAAATTTTATGACTCTATCTCTGGCATTTAAAATTAATATAGTTATTAAGAGAGATATTGTTTTACAGCATAATGGCTTTTTAACAAGGTGAATGCCGTGAACCCCTGCCTCAGAGGAGAAAAAGAAGAACGGAGGATGGAGGGTCTCCTCATGCATTTGTGACTCTTTCAAGAGGTTGCAATAGAGGAATTTTAAGGAGCAGTTGCACCCCACAGTTGATACTGGATTTTACTCTATGTCACTTCTGTGTTATTAACCCTCTGACTGAACACGAGGTCTCTGAAGAGCAGAGAAACAGGACAGATTTAGTCAAAAGATGCTCCTATCAGTGTGATGACAGGCTGATGATGGACTACTCTAGGGCCAAAAAAAGCTGTAGTTTCATCTGTGCTTTCAGCCCTTCTCTTCTGCCCTTGCTTCCTCAGCTATTCAGAAGGTATCTCTGCACAAAACTGTCTGAACAGTTTGTGCCTATGGTGCCAAAAAGCAATCCTGGAGTGGGGCACAAGGTGAGGAGCCTGCACTGATTTTAAATCACTGAACTTCATTGTTGCATTTAACCAGATGGGTTCTTTGTTTTGGTGTTTTTCTATAGAAGAAACCAATGACTCAAGAAGAGACTCATTTTGCCGCTGGCTTGGTAGCTGCTAGAAGATTATTTGCAAAGCCACCAGATTAAATTCTGCTTAACACAGGCACGGTCTATTCACAGCAATGTCCCTTAAAAGTGCCATAGACTGTGTTGCTTCTTCCAGGGCCTGCAGAGATGCCAATACTTTGAATTGATGCATTCTGAAGATGTCTTGTTCAGGGAGCTAGACTTTCTCCTTGCTCACACCAATTAGCTTTGCTACAAGCAGTATGCTTTCAAACCAGGGTGCAATTGCATTCCTCTTTATGGAGAGGAGATTCGACAGCAAACATTTTGTGCAACATGCGCTTAGTAAAAGGAGTGCTGCAGATGAGCTAAAACACAGCAGGGCAGGAAAGGTCTACCTCTGGCAAACTACCAAGTCCCAAACCCTAGAATTCTAGTTCCTAGATGCATTGGATGCTTTTGCTTGCTACAGTTCAATTTGTTGGACTGTAACCATTTAACCAGGCAGTTTGCCTCACATTATAATGATAACTCCATTATTTACAACATCACAAATCTTTACATCATCTGCATTCTAGCCCAGAAAACCGCATGGATCGTCAGCTAAACCATTCATTAAAGTATATTCATTAGTTGCCTTGGACCAAAATAATCCATCCCTGAGGAACCTTCTTCACTGATGTTGCTCCTCGAATAACTGCCTTTTGAGCTCTGGTGCTGAGCCACGTTTTCATCCATCTAGCATGAAACCTATTAATTCCATCTCATGAAAGTTTTTCTTAATCAAAATGTCAGGTGATAGCAAGTGAAATGCCTTAGAGGAAACGAAGGATATGCTACCAACACTGCTGCCATATCAGCCAGATCTGTGTACCTGTCAAAATAGACAACAGGTTTGTTTGATGAGCCCTAGCTCAGAGGACACTGTGCTGACTCACACACACTGGGTTTATTTTTATCCCTCGATTTGTTCCTGCCAAAATAGCAGATCAGCCATTCCTCTCTGTAACACAGGTTTGACCCCAGACTGCTGCTTCTCTCACCATCTGGTTTGCCTCTTTTCACCCTTATTTAGATCCTGCAAGCACACAGGAGGATTTGGCAGGACATTTCAGAGACAGGACTGTGAAGGGTTTTCAGCTTCAGCTGGGCTAGAAGCCGTACCACCACACCGACATGTGCCATGCTCAGACATACATCCCTCATCTTTCAAAAGACCTTACTAGCTGATGTAACTATGTTTTCTAGACACCAGCGCTGGCTTGCATCCAGCCAGATCAGATCAAGGGCAGAATGAGCTCATGTCTGTCTGTATCCATTCATGTAGATGTTGCTGTAAAGGGAGAAGAATTTAAACTACCACCTTGGTTTGTAAGTAGGTTTCTGGGAGCTGAGTAAAGGTGTGACATTGTACCCTACATACAATGCCGCTGGATATCAGGTATGCCTTCAGATGGATAGGAAAGTCTTCCTTTGTGGGTTGTTTAGGTACCCCGGCAAAACAGCGTTCATAAAGGTCAGCACTGAGACAGTATAAAGCTGGTGACCCAAACTATCGTTCAATTATAAGAATCAGACTATTTTGATTCTTTATGTCCCTCCGTTGCGTACCCAGAAAATTTGTGGAAGCAGCCAAATCTCACCTCAGCTTCGCTGTGTAATAGGGGAGGTGGAAGGTGCCTTTATTCCACTTTATTCCAGACTTCTGAAATCTCCTGTGTTGCTCCTTCCTCTAATTGAAGGCTCTTCCCTAAGCCTCACAGAAAAGCAGTCACCCAGACACAAACTTAACCATGTGGAAAGGAATGTTATTTCCGGGCTATACTTGGGCAGGAGATAGCTTCCCTTCCGTGAGTGTCCTCCAGCAGAGCAGGTAACCAGTGGTTAAATTTCAGCATCACCCTTTAGACGAAAGTGTGATTACTATTCACCTCCCTGAAGCTAAATATGCAGCTGCTGACACTCCAGCAACCGAGATGTCAATGGGTCTCCACTTTCTTCATCCTGCCCTATCAGATCAATGTCTCCCGCAGCCTAAATGCTACTGAGGCACGTAAGACTGGCAGTGCAGCTCTAGCCCTGAAAAGCAATGTACCTCTCTGCTTTACAGGCAGCAGGCACTCCAAAAGTCTTTGCAAGGAGAGGGAATAAATAAACTGTGAGTGACACGGTTTTTAACAACAAAATCATTCTATGGACAGAGTGTGTAATGAGTTCCAGTCAGAGCAAGTTATGGAGAAATAATTTCCTAGTACCTGGAGCTAGCAACCACTTCATGGATGCGTTTTATTGCTAGGTTGTAAATTGATTTTATACATCATTTATCAATGGAGACCTGGCTATGTAATAGGTATATTTTAATATTTATGCCTCTTCACCCTCCTGCTCAGCAAACAAATGGGAACAATAGGATATGGTTGGTGTTACAAGTCACTGGGATATCTCCTCCTGCTCCTAGGGAAGGGTGATGAAGGTCTGCAAGTAACAGATAAACCCAGAGAAATTTGATTATGTTATGCAGAAAGAATGACTCCTGTGTTACTGAAGAGGATTAAAGAAGTGCTGAGGGCCTACGTTTCCACACATTGCCTTCATAAGCCAAAGGCACCAGTGCCCAGAGGGGCACAAACCCGGCCCCCATGCCCAAAGGGCTGCAGGTATTCAACACAGAATGTTTCCCCAGGACTGTGCTGCCTTGAGGCACTGAAAGGATGTGCTTGGGCTGTTGTTGTGATGATCCATCCAGATCATGCTAAACAAAAGGAGCTGAATGCAGACAGCAGGAAAGGTATGCTTTGGGCAAGGGGTATGGCTTCCTCTCTGTGTCAGTTCCACAGGTGGGGAAGGATGGGTAACAAAGGGCCTTTGCATCCCCTCCAAACACGGACCTATCCTGCTTTAGGCATCTATAGCTTTCAATTTCAGTGGTTTACCTGTGGGGAAGCACCTATTCTGAATGTTTTCCAAAACATTTCATGCCTCTGTTTATTTTCATCCAAACTGTAAGTAAAACCTCTGACAAGTTCCTTCATTCATGCTTGGGCTATCAGCTGTGTTACAGTGTACTCAAACAGGACTCCTGCAGAAAGATCTTGTGCTAAACCCCACTGCTTCAGGGATGAAGCATTAATATTCAGCAGAGAAACTAGGAAAATACATTTACTCCCTACTCACAGCTAAAGCTGTTCTTCAGGCAGCTACTTCATCTGTGGACAGTGCACTATTTTACTTCCAGAAAGGAGACGAATACTCAGGGCTCTCCCACTGGGTCTGCTTCAGAAAGCCAGACATAATTCATGGTTGTTGAAGCCAGAGCCACATTCACAGGCTGCTAACAAAACCTGTGCTCTGTCCTATAGCATGATGATATACCCATCCAGATCCATAAACTGAGGGAGTTACACTCCACAGCTTTCAATTGCAATAATTAGCTCCCCATTATTGATGTTGATTAGATGAGAAATACTCTCTATGATAAATACCATATTTGTTTATAGAGATAAGTACAATCAGGAAGTATCACAACCTCAGCCAACAACAGCAAAGCAGGAGCAGCTAAAATACACACCTCATTTTCCTTCCCACACACTCCCACTACCACAGTTAATAACAAGGCATCGTCAACACCTTGCAGCCTCACTTAGCTGTGTACCTGAAAGTGCCTTCCTGGTTCCCAATGGCATTTTGCCTTGGGAAGATGAAGCAGAGGAGTGAGATGATTTGAACAACAGCTGTACAGCAAAGCACACCCATTGAACCCTTCTTGCCTCTGCTTTAACCACGAACCCAAGTGCTCTTTTTCAAGGGCATGCGGCAGAACTTGGGCCTTGAAGGGCAAAACATGGAGCTGAAGCTTGTAGTTGCATCTCTACAGCTTAACACGTTACTGTGTGTCAGTCATGCATGCTCTTAGCTTGCAGTCAACGCAGCCAATGAGGCTTAACATCCTACGCATTCCTTAAAAGATTAGCCGCCAATTTACCTGCCTTTACAACTAGTAATTGTGCGAGTTGTTGGCTCAATATGGGGTGGAGAGAGGAGGACAGCAATGGTTAATCAGGCAAGCAAACAACCTCAGTTTGACAGCGCACCTTAACTTCATTGTCTCTTGCCAATAAAGGAGAACATTAGAGAAAATTCAATTGAGAGGACAAGGCATAATGTAGGCAATGTAATGTGCTCATCACAAACTCGGACTCCAGGTAATAAGTATCAGTTGAATGCTCAGAGAATGGGAGCACTCAGCACTGCAAGCAGGAGGCAGAAATAAACCCACTGAATAGTTCTGCTTCGATGCGTTAGGAAGCAGCGAGGATCCCAAGGATCTGCCTGTTTAGGAGGACTTGCTCTTTCCCCCATTCTTTCTCATTGCTGGCACTCCGCCTCTGCCATTTGTCCAGATTTTAGTGAAAAACTCCAAGTTCCAATGAACTGGAAGGCCTTTGGTTAGCAGCATGGCTTTGCCTATGTTCTGATCTTAATATCCCATCTCCTGATAGATGCTAACTTAGCAATGGCCGAGTAGGTGGAACCTACTTTACAATGAGACAGATTTGAATTTATTGGCTAATTAGACAACAGAAATTCAACAGCATTAGCCTGGAACTATCAGCAGTATTAAACCAGTAAGAGGCCACTTTCTCCACAGTGGCTTCCAAGGTCACTCAGCAGAGTTACTCAGCATGAGGACATCTGAATTCATTGGGCTTGACATGTCAATTTTGCCCTACCAGGCCACAGGCCAATGTCTTGGAGGAGCCGCAGCCTGTGGCATCTTGAGAGACTAGCCGGAAAAGGAGCTTTGGAATCACAGCTATGCCCTGAGCAACACTGGCTTGACAAATGTCATTGCAATGTAGCTAGAACGCTGCAAAGCCAGAAAGAGGGGGTGAGCAGCCCTGTCCCTCGCAGGAGCCCATGGAGTTTATTTAGAAGGACTCATTTAACCATTCCATTTAAAGGAAAGCTACAGTGTTGGTAGAGGAAGCTGGGCTTCAAAATAGATCCTTTTCCTACCATCCCCTTCAGCAGCAAGGCTGACATGTGAATCGAGGTCAAGTTTGTTTTCAAACACAGGGAGGAATTTGATGAGCTTGGTTTTGCTCTTGCACCAGGGCAGCTGCGTGATGGGATGCTGAGGCTGATGTCTCACCAGGTCAGCCGTGCACTTGACTCATACTTTCTCAGACAGAGAGTTAGAGGTACCAGAGAGAAAGCAGGAGGTCTAAGCTTACTTCCCAGCTCTGCCATGAAATCCTGCAAGATCCCAGTTAAGTTACTTAATCCTCCTTAGCCCTTGTGCTACTTCTGCAAGAAAAATCAGCACCATTCTTGCCTGTGCTGCCCCTCAGTCAGGAGGGGTTTGAGCCTGGCTGGATACAATGCTAGCATGATGGAGAGCTGGTGCCCATAGGAGCCTGGGGCACTGGAGCATAAGTCACTATACTGATGGAGAGTATGCGCAAAGGAAAAAGAGCATCCAAAAGGCTCCACTGCTGACTGCCCACCCCCCAGCTGTCGCTTTCAGAGCCAGAGTCCCAAAAGCACCCCAGTGACCAGTGTCAGGGCCAGATATTAAACAATGCATGACCTAACCAGCAGGGGAGGCTGCCTCTTTCCTACAGAGGTCCCCATCCTTCCTGCTTTGGTTTATCGCAGTACAATCAGAAAGGGGCAGGGAGATGCATACTTCATGGCCCCTTATTCATCCTTTTCCTTCCTTATTACTGCCTCCTCATGACCTCAAGCAGCTCATCTTGCTTCTGGGACTAAATCCAAGCCTCAACACCTCTGGCCAAACACATACCCTCATGTCACTAAAATAAGCAGAGCCCAGCCTGGCACCATAACACTGGCGATTAAGATCTCATCTCCCAGTCCCAGTACCCCTTTTTAACTCCTCAAGGCCCACCAAACTTCTATTTATCCTAAACCACAACTTTATCCCGCTGTGGTTCCCTGGCAGCACTCAAGTTGCTCCTCTTGTGAATGGACTCTTATTTGGAGACTGTTATTGAATCATCCTGTTAACATCCCAGTGATAAAGGAATGTTCTGGTACTTCAACATATGTATTTATATACCCTGGAGAAAGGAATATAGATAGGTAGCGATCCCTGCACAGTCTTTCAGCCCCTCACACTTTCCAATGGCTTCGATTCTTTTTTGTCCCCACTTTCCTATTCTTCTACTGGTGCTTGGAAGGATGCACAAAGCTAAATAGGCCCTGTTAACTCACAGCTTGTAGGGCAGAAGGTCCTTCTTTTCTTTGCTGTGCCTGTCTCTTCTGATACACTGGTACACAGAAACAATTTTGCTCCTAGATGGGAAACATACCCTTAACTTGAAAGACCAACTCAGCTCCCTACCAATGCACTTGTAACCTGTCACTCCAGCCTCTGAATAAGTCAGTCATCAGTAGAAGTGCCACCTGCCTCCTGGTGCTTGGGAATGAGAAAGGTGGGAAAAGGAGAGGAGATCCCAGCACCCTTTGGCACAGATAAGATTCAAGGTGCTGTTATGAGGGAGAAAACTGCTGCTAGAAAAGGGACTTGGTCCTCCAATGGCACACACAGCACCTTTGTTGCAGCCCTCAACTTGGTCATCTGACAGAGATACTAAGAATAAACCACTCCTGTCATTAACTTGCTTGCTTTAACCACCAAGACCCTTTGCAAAGTACAGAGAAAGCATGCATGTAAAGCGGCTAAAGCTGTCCAGACATCAACATTACACATCTGCACTGGGTAGTGCTATACCTTGTACAGAGCACTGAAAAACAACCCCTGCTCCACAACACTGGCAACCTAAGGAGATGTTTTATCTATCGCCTGCTCCTCAACCTATTCCTAAGTAAAGAAGGGATTGGCACTAAACCCACCCTTTTCTACATTAGGTGGCCTTTGTTAACTATTCCAGTAGGCTCATGGGTGGGTAGATACAGAAGCTGAATTAGAACTCTGCCTCCATAGCAGGAATTGCCCCATGGGGCACTGCATTACAAAACCTTAAATACCTTTTAGCTGCTGATTGAAGAATCACCTCTTCCACCATAGGAACAGAACCATTTCCAGGGTGAGACCTAGCAAGTTGCTGGCAGCAAAGGGACACTGTGATTTAGAGCCATGTCTCCCTTTGAGGATATACCTAATGTCAGTCAGAAACTGTTAGCAAAGCTCTAAAGCTCACAGCGTGTGCCTGTATGGCTGTGGAGAAAGACGCTTGCTACTTCTTGATTGCAGAGCAGAACCTCGGCGCCTGTAAGCTCCAGGAGGAATGCCTGATAGCCTCATTCAACAAGCCCTCAGGAAAGAAATGAGGTTGAACTTTGTATTCATTGATTATGGTTTCTCCCGACCTTCGCTAACACCAAACTCCTGCTTTTCACCCAATCCCTTTATCACTTTTCTTTTTTCCTTGAGCTGAACTGCCAGAAATCATTTTTCTCAGCTCATAAACACGTTTCCATTTAGGAAAAGAAAGTAACCTTTGCTGCAGAACTGCTTCACCCTTCTTAGTGGTGCGAGCTCCTTTTCTTCTGTTTCTCCAGATAAGGATTCCCCAAGGGAGATGGAAGCTGCAGGCAGGGAAAAGGGGGTTATTGCACACTGCAGGTTTCTCCTCCTCCCCAAAATACCTCCTGATTTGTAACCCCCATTCAGTGTTAATAAAAGAACCTCAACACAGTCAGAGTCTGTTGGTTGAAAAATCATTACTGAGCAATGGTTGATGTTGGGAATGCATAGAGGACACCATAGTCTCCTTTTCAAATGCCATGCACTGAGCAGTATTTCTATGTTGCAGATGGGGAGCAGGGGCACAAAAGGTTTAAGAAACTCCTCTGTGGTAAAGCCAGGGAAGTTGTGTCAAAGCTATGCCCACTTCCCCTCTCTGAACCTGCCTCCTTTGTACTCTCTAGCGCACATTTCTAGTAGCCTGATTTGTTATCAAGACACTACTTTTTGGAGTATTTAGCTCTCTTGAAGTACTTATTTACGTATTTAGCATCCTCTATAGTGCAGGAAAATATCAAAGGCACTTTTTCCACTGCATCCTATTTTTGATGGAGAACAAGACATATTAGTGGTCCTCAAAAGAGGCTTTCTTTTACTGAGTGGAAGATGAGGATTACCATGTATCTCTTCCATACAACAGCCAGGCTGGGGGAATGGAAGATGCCTGCCCCTATTCCAGTGCTACTCCCATCGACGCAAACCTAAAGCTTTAGATTCTTTATTCTTTGTCTTCTCTTGGGAGACAGTGATAAAATGCATTCATTACCTCTACTTCAGTGGATGGAAAATGAGGGGAAAGTGGTTGTTTATTAGATGTCGAGAAATACCAAACCCTTTTAACTTGTACTCTAAAAAAAGGGAAAAAGGTAATTTTCCAGGAAGATCCTGTCACTATTTGAAAAGAGAGTAAAAAAGACTGCTTTTATTATCTATTTTATTTATGGTTACTTCATAACGACACAGACAAGTACATTAGTTGCTCAGCCACTTCCCTGCTGCTGCCTTTGTAAAGACAAAGGAACAATCAAATGTATGCCTGTTTGCTAAAAGCTGAACTTAACAGTCAACTAATGATGGCTTTCATGTGTCTGACTTGGGAAAAGAGGTGCCGCACAGAGAATTAATGTAGATTTAGTGATCCAGCGGACTGTGGGGAGAGAGGTCAGCTCTCTAACTCTCAGCTTTGGGGCTGGGAATGAAACTTGGAAAGGTCTGGGGGGGATTTAATGCCCCAGTCACTGATATTTGCTCTAACTGAAATTAGTACTTGGCATCAATGCGAGCAAATGCTGGAAGACAAAATGCAAAATAAGGGAACACAACGCTGTGTCTATAGCACAGTCCTCCTTCAGTGCTTTTCATATCTGAAAGCAAACAAAAGCAGCATAGATGTGAGCCGGTGCCAGAAGAACCTTCTAAACTGATGCTGCAGTGTATAACATTGCATGGGAAGAGCAAAGGCTGTGGACAAGAGGGCAGGAACATGGAAGGACAAGGCAATATTCCTTTGCTGACCTCCTTGAGAAGCCTGAGCCATGGCGTTTGACAGCATCAACATCTACTTAAATCCAGCAGGAATTTTTTGGTGCTTGATATAGATTGTTTCACCACCCTGTACACACTCTGATACAGCTCAAAGCTTTCTTGCTACCAGGCACAGACAGTTCTTAATTAAGTGGCTTTACTGTGTAGTTGTTTGTGCTGCACACAATGATCTCTGGATCCAGTTCTGCATAGCTAGGGTACTGTTGACTTGAATAGCAAGTACTTAAAGAGATGGGAGGTGTTTTATACACTGCTGTTTAAGGTGAATGAACAATCCATACCATGAACACCATAGCAGCCAAGAGAAGGGATTCAGCTATTAAAATCTATTTCTAATAATTCAGAATTGACCTCAAGCTACCCCAGACATCCTGCTACGAGGCAGTGTTAATATGCTATTAACCTATCATGGAGCAAGCAAAGTGGGGTGCTACAGCTATGAAAGGAAATGGAAGCAAGCAACATGTGTGGGCAAAGGAAATACAGGAGCATCGGGATCTCCGACACTGGGGCAGGATCCTTTACAAGAAGGCAAGAGTCAAGAGTGAAGTTATCACCTGCTGGCTTCTTCCCTTCATCAACTTCCTCAAGCATTCTCCAGTGAAGAACCTGTAGCCATCCTACACCTTTCTGCACCTTCTTAAGGTTTGTGTAACAGGTATCATATGCTGAGAGAAGTGCAACAGGTTGCTGCTGCGTAGGTCACCTGGTTAATGCATCACTTCCCACCACAATCTGCTTGACACCTATTTACTCAAGCACAGTAAGAGCCAAGCTGTTTTTCCTTTGCCTGCATTCCATCTGGCCTGACATAGCTTCAGACATGAGGTTTGGGGAAAGGAAAGAAACATCCTCTAGCAGCGTGTGGGAAGACATAGGGCAAAGATCTTCCTTTGACTGGAGGAGTGGCTGCAGGGGAAGCTGAAGAGTAGGAAATAAATAGTGTAGAGGTGTGCATTTGCACAGTAGGTTGGCTTATTTTTCTGTGGAAAGATGCCTAGCTGATATGTTCAATAGCAGATGGACAGCTCTTGGATTCTCCAGCACAGTTAAATAGGAAGGTTAAAGGGCTTTGGTCTGACTTCTGAGTACACTTGATCCACTGTGTTCTTCATGAAGCAACTATCCTGACTATTCCCTAAGAAACAGCTGCTCTGCTGACTCAAGCAGATCTGCGACAGCTAAGAGCATGATTTTACTAGCACCCTTCAGAACAAATATGTGGTCTTTGTGTTCATACAGAGTCCAGCACTGCCAGGAACCAATAAGGAATGAAACTCTGGGTACCAGCCTCTCAATTTCTGCTTCTCATTTTGCCCTGAAGAAAATTCCTTTTCAGTTTTGGCTTTCCATTGTTCTCACATTATGCTTATTTTGGTGTCTGAACGCAGCGCTCAGCGGAGTACCATCCTGACTTCTGCTAGGGACCGTCAGCGCTGCTAGAATACAAATGCACACAAACTGTGGCAGGACCACCGTTTCCCTGTCTGCTGTGCATTACCCAAAATGAGATGGCTGCCTCAGCAGGAGCTTTTAAAGAGAAGATGCATTGAAGAGAGGTTGCACAGGGAGGGAGACAACACTACCTACCTGATGTTATGTTCTTCCTCTGCTTCATGACAATGGCATTTGATACTTGAGATCATAGTGGCTGTTACACGTGAAAGAATATGCGGGTGAGAAATCGTGTCAGTACAGGAAGAGGATAAAACGCTGCCCCTGATCTACCAGAGTATGGACTGGCTTAGAGTAGAGAAGCCAAGTCCAGGACAGGGAGGAAAGGCAGCCACCAAGCCTAAAAGCACCAAGTATGTTGCCTTGATCAGAAAAGCTCTGATAATGGATGTAGGGAAAAAGAAGAGGAAAAAGATGAGGCTGCAGTGGTTTGTGGGCACATCCATCTCTGACATGAGCTAGTACACTGGGCGCTAAGGAGTTTGCCATTCGATGTTTTTCCCTCTGTGACTGATAGCATTTCCAGAGTGGTATAACTGCACTGGACTTCAACACTTGGGGGTGATCTATGGAGCAGCAGCAGCTTTCAAGTATTTGGCACTCCAGCCATGGATTATAAGAAAGAGTAAAAATTGAAGCAGTTCCTCAGAGCATCGCCATCTGTCAAGGTGTGCGCGCACGCACAGGGCTTGTGTAAAAGGAGGGAGCAGCTGAGGAAGGGCAGCTGGCTGGTGCAATGCATCACTTCTCTTCAAAATGAAGACACTTCAATTTGTTTCCAGAAGCCCCAGCTGCTCACAGGAGTGAGAAATTGGGTGACCACACTCAGGAAACCAAAAGAGGAAGAGAGACAAGTGATGGAAGAAGCAGCAGGCATACACAGGATAGAAATATCAAAGGAGGAGCCTGCTCAGGACACTCTGTTTTGGAGACTGAGAGCACCTTGGTTTCAAAGCAAGCAATCCCCATTGCCTATGGGCCACATCGCAGCGTATCCTCTCTCTTATGGAAGTTAAGCGGCTGTGAAGCTTGAGCCATCTCACCCAGCATTTCCAAAGGCAGGGGAAGGCACAGGGTAGCTTTCACACCCAGTAACTAAGCAGTCACTTGCAGAGAGCTGCTACATGGAGAGCACTATGACTAGCTGGAGCAGACACTAACAGAATGAGGTTTAAATACTTCCTGACTCGACACAGCTTTGTTCTGAAAACAGGGAATTGTGACCTGCAATCAATTCAACCTTAATTTTATGTGATCTACAATACAGCTGCATCCTTCGCTGTGCCCCGAGTTTACCATGGCATAAACAGCCAGCCCCACAGCTACGTGGTACTGGTATACTGCTTGGCTAGCTGCAAAGGCCTGGATCCACACACCATCTAATTCCCTCCCTGTCCTCCCAGCTGAAACAATTGGCCAGCCTCAGCACTAATGTAAGAATCATTTCAGTCAAGTTGAAACTGACACCCGTAATATATATTTGTTAAATACACATCCACTGAGCAACACTGCTTTGTTCCAGTTCCAGAGGCCTAAGTAAATCACAGCATGCATTGGAAAAAGCCATTTTTCTAGCAACACTGAGCTGACCTCAACTCATTTATTCACTGATAACCATCATATGGAAGCACTCAACACCCCTGAGGGAAAAGATGCTGCACATCCCGTTGATCCCAAGCTTTTTCCTTACTTCTCTATAGCAGCTCTTATTTTTGTTGCATGACTGCATTCGCAGAGCAGAAATCACTTGACCAGCTGCAAAAACCCTCTCCCTCACCCACCTCTTCCAGGGAGCCAAAGCTGTAAGGAATGATGCACGTGGGCTCAGTCATTAGAGGAGACATGGGCAAGCCACAGAGCCATGCAATGGGAGCCCAGTGTGGTGTTATGAAAGGTGACAGTTGTTGCTGTTGGACAGCATTTGAAAATGTGAGTAATCATCAAGGTGTCGTTTGTATTCTTTCTCTGATCAAAGCAGGAAAGTGATGGACAGCAAAACATCAGCTCCTGCAGGGGAAATATGCGGAGGTGCTGAGGAACCCACAGCACTGATTTTAGGCATCCAAAGCATTCCCCAGCTGTCAAGAGAAATTTAACTGTTTATGGCCTCCTGTTCCTGTGAGCCATTAAAAAGCAAACAAACAACAGCTGCTTCCTTCTCCTTCTCAGCATCCAACAGCTCTGGGTTTGTTCATTATTAATTCTGTTTGGCATTTATATCACGGGGGTACAAAATCCTGATCCCAAACCTTGTGTTAGATGCTTAAACGGTCCTACAACAAACGTGCGTTTGCTAACTCAATGCACTTCACAGCAGCTAACGATGGCATGATGCAATTCATCTCAAAATCTTAACGCGTCCAAAAGGAACCACTGCAGAAGAAATTCATCGTCCCTGTCCGGGCAAAAGCCAAGCAAGGTTCCCATTCCCAGGTTCCCTGAGCCCTGGGATTCTCCATGAGACCACAGGCAGCTGATAGCCCCCATGCTGTCTTTCTAAGTTGTGCGTTCTCATGGCATGAGACAACAGATCCCAAAAGCCCCTGTGATGGCTTGAGGGTGTAAAGGTGGGGTAGAAGAGTGCTGAGATCAGGCCAGATTTTGGACGGTTGTAATTATACATGGGGAGAGGCACAAAAAGCCAATAACACATTAAAGTGTTATTTCTGAGCTGAGGTCCACCTCCCATTGCGATGCGGCCACCTGATTTCCATAGGCTGCTTTGGAAATGTCATCCTCAGCCACTGTGAAATGAAAAGGCCAAAGGAGAAAAATCAGAAGCCTGAGGCTCAACATGAGCAGAGGGAATTGTTGCTGCCTATGCTGGCAGAGGATTTTGCCCTAAGAGGAATAGTATAATCTGCCCAACAGGAGCAGCGAGTCTCTTTTGGGGCTCCTCTGTTCGCTCACCCATCTATTCCTCCTTCAGAGGGAATCAGGAGGATTTCTGTGTTCTACCTAAAGACACACTCTGTTCCCCTCTGCTCTGCTCAGTCAGAAGCATGAAACCTTTAATCATCAGGGGATTAGCTGAGGCTGCTACATCATCCCTGTCCCTAGGAAAGGTAGCACTTGCAACACAAGAGCGATGAAGAAATTGGATGAATAATGTGGCAGGCAAAGGACTCTAGAATTGAGCTTCTGCTGGTGTGAATGTCCGTACAGGGACATTTTTATTCATGGGACTGTGCTGCATCCTGTTGTGCAGCAACACACACCAGCCATGGGCCAGATTTATGTCACCCTGGGATGCCCACAAAGCTGAAAGTCAAGAATGAAAGCTGTCAACTCATGCAACAAGCTGGAAAAGACTTAACTGCAGGATACCAATTTTGACCATTGTCAGGTGAAGGCTTTCAGAGCCAGCTCTTCCCAGTTAATTCCAGTTATCACACTGATAAGGGGTGGGAGAAGGAAGGTTCTGATTACTGGATAGCTGCAGGTGTGGCCAAGGATGGCACAGCAACACATCTCTCTCCTTTAAAATCATGCTGCTTTGTGCCTAACACCAGCATCCCTCCAGCATAACAAATGCCCGTTTGGAAGGAGGGGACAAAACTGCAGCTCTCTGATGAAACTCTGTCTCTTTGGTTCTCTGCCACCCCGCAATGAGTCTAAGTGTTCCTGTGCTGTCTCTCCCCTCCTTGACCCATGGCCATGCCCAGGGGAGCTTCTTCACTACTTTCTTTTGAGACAGTTAAAGTCTTGGGAATATTCATCATTCTGACATACCCCTTAGCTAGAACCTCTGTATAAAGTCACCATCCATCTTCCTCGCTCTGAGATGCATACTGGGGGGCCTGGACATATACCACTGTAGGGAGTATATTAAGGAAGAGAGGGGAGAACTCTCCCCACCATCCATCTGCAATGCGTACGGAGACCTCCAGGGATTAGACAAGTGGCTGGCTCTGCTTTCAGCAGATAGGTCTGTTCAGACCTCTGGGCCCACACAGAAGCAGATTAATGTCTTCTTTTCTTCCACTTGCCTTTTAGAGTGCACTCTATTACCAGTCCAGCCATACTGTTGCATTTATTGCCTCTCTCCTGCTCCACCTAATCCTTTGCCACCTGCACTTTCACACCTCTTTGGAGATAAGGAGCTGTAAATGGCTTTCTTAGCCAAATGGGAGGCTATTATGAGATTAAGCACAGCAGATGCTAGAGGCCTTTACATTGCTCAGCAGATTTACCTGTGGAAGCAGAAATATTTGGAAGCATATGGATGTTAGAAACCATCACACACACTTATGCAAAGCTTTGTTCCCTATATAGGAAGAAGCAGTTCTGGCATCTGTGTGCCCTTTCCTCATCTAGCTGTGAAACTCAGAGCACATCAAAATCACTCCTACCCAAAGAACCGACTGCTTGCTTCTCAGACACAAAAGTGCCACCAAGGAACATCCTCACTTCTGATCAGGGACTGAGGGCATGAGAGGAACATAAACTAAGCTAATTCCCACATGGTTCCTTGTGTTACAGAGGACGGAACAGAAATGAAGCCGTGCAGAAAGCTACCCAGTGAAAGGTTTTTTCTCCCCCTTTCTCTAAGCCTTTATAGAGTTATGCAAGTTGACTTTATCTATTGCAAATCCTCCTTTCTGTTGTCAGCACTTGGAAAGTTAAAGTCCTTAATTCCCCTACACACACTATATGCTAGGTTGGGTAATATCAGTTTTATCCTCCCTATAATGAATCCAGTCTCCTCTTCCCTGGGCTGCTGTGGTTATTGATTTCAGTCTAACACCTCAGCTTGTTTTCTCTCAGCTCTGACATCTGCCCCTCAGCTAACCAGGGAGTTTTACCTGTGATTCTCTTTCTTGTTACTTCTGGATTCACTTTGTTTTGCCACATAACAGAATGACATTGGGGTTTGGTATCAGCCTGGTGGTACTTCTTCCACAGCCTCTCCCTTACAGTATTCCACCTACTCAAGGATGACAGAGTAGACTCACTGGCAACAGCCAGCAGTCGGATAATGCTGAGGAGGAGGATGAAGGACATTGAATTGTTCTCTTCTTTGTGTTTTTGTGCAGCACAGTGAGCATCCTTGCTCTGCAAGCCTACCACAGCTGCAAATTCCCTTGGGCGCTGTTCCTTGCCTGCAGTTCGTAGCGGGTACCATGCCAAGGTTCAGCTATGCTGCACAGCTCAGGCTCACTCCATTAACCAGCACAAGGGCATATTTGCACAAGACTGAACTGTGGGCTTCCAGCTCGCAGCAGGAGAGTGCCTGCTGGTTTTAGGTGTTTCAGGAGCAGAGCTGAAGGGCGCTGGTGTAAGACCTCTATCCAATGTTTGTGCAGTGCAGACTGGGAAAAGCTTATGCACCGGCATAGTACAGCTCAGCTTTCCCACTGTCAGAGCTGTACCTCGCACAGGGTGATGCATTGCAAGCCACCAGCTTGCAGGGAGAGCGCTTTCATTGCCAGCTGAATGCAGCAAGTCAGACTGACAAAGCAGCATCCTTCCCCAGGTAGTTTAGCTTCACATGGTGGGGCAGCTCACAACTCACTTCACTAGCAAGCTAATGCCTGAAAGACAAAGACAGCCCACATCAAAAACGCTGAGAGCCCTTCAGAGCAATGTGGTCCCTTAGAAACATCTTCACATGGCTCTTGCCTGGAGCATCTGCATCAGTGACAGGGCACTTGAGGAGAGACTGCTCCTGTAGGTGCAAGGTAGGGGTGCTAAGAGGTAGAGGAGTCAGGCATAGGAACAAGGACATGGGGGAAAGTACCAGAATGAAAGGCTTTCTGTAGCTGTCAGTGTGTACATCTGTGGCTGTGTAACAGCACAAGCACATCTCCGAAGTTCCCTGTCTATGCCTGGCCCCAGGGGATAAGTTGTTGTGTTAACGCCTGCACAGCCTGCCTCAGGCTCACACCATAGCAGAGCATGCTTTTAAGCTCTGGAGGTCACAACCCTCCTTCTAGCAGCTGAACTGGAAGTTTAGGTAATGTTAGCCTGAGGACAAGCACAGAAACAACGTTAGTGTTCTGAAAGTCCTACCATTAAACTCAGCATGGTGCTCACCATGATCAGGAAACCAAGCTGACCACTGCCCTGGTTACCCCACATGCTTGTGTAGGATGTCAGGGGATAAATAGCAGCCACTGGGAGAAATGCTAGGTCAGCAAATCCAGGCCCATGGAGCTCATGAAGACACAGACCCACTCTGAGCTCTCTGCACCATGCCTAGTCCTCCTGCACAGTTCTTTTGTGAACTCTCTCGATCTCATCCGTGATGGATCCCTGTTTTAGAGATGAAACCTCAGCAGCCCTACACTAAACAACAGAATCCATCAGCCTTTCTGGATTCTGAGAGTCTCCTCACCCAGTAACCCAAACAGCCGCCTTCTCTCTGCTTCCTTTATTTGCCTTCCAAAGGCAAAGGTTTAGCTGCAGAAGAGCCGAGTCCAATTTTGCTCTCAGTCACGCGGTGATGACTTGGTGGTCTGATGCATCTGCTCAGATGCAGAATTGAAACTGGCAATAAATTTCAGACATTGCCCTTGGGAGCACTGAGTCTACAGCTGAAGGATGGAACAAACAGCAGCCATAAACAACACCCTGATGGTTGAACGGAAACAGCAGGATGGGAGCATCTCTTTGCAGGTGGTAAAGCCTCTCAGCTGAGAAGCCAGGGTTCACTCCAGGCATTTTCCTCTACCAGCAGCTGTGGCACTTGTGGGCCCCAATGCCTGAGCTCCCATGCACTGAGCACTGACTGGCACCAGGTCACTACAAGCGGGACTGGTGCTTTTACAAACCACTTCTGCATCAGCTGCTTGTTCAGCACCCAGCCAGGTATCCAAGCAAAATATCCTCCAGGAAGGAGCTCGGAGCTCACTCCTGATGCAGAGCACACAAAAATGAAAGCGAGCCTTACAATGCAGGCGCTGAGCCCAGAGAGCTTATTGCCTGCACTGGAAATGATCCCCGGCACAATCACTTCCATCTCATTCAGCTGCATGTCTTACACGATCATCTGTTTGCAGTCAGAGGCAGCTACACAGCAAAGATCCCCTCCACCATCGCACAGGAAACAACCCTCACCTCAGAGACCTTGAGGGTTGGCTGAGGACAGGACACAACTGGTGGAACTAGCCAACTCCTTCACTCTGTTCTACCACTGGCTTGCCTTGCAGCTATTTATAGGTGTGGTATTTAAAGTGGTGAGTCTCTAATAATACATGGCTTAGCTCTGTGCCGCAATCGGATGCACACTTAACCCTGTCGGCTTCTACCTCGTCCTCAAAAGCCAGTATGGACAACAGAGCCAGGTCAGGATACAGTGGCAGATGCTGCTCAGTGGGGCTAATGGTGCAGGGAGACAATTTTCTCCCACTTCAGAGGGGTCAGCACATTGCTCCTTCATCAATTTGTGCACAAAGCTGAGAATTGATAAGGGAGATCCGTGCCTCATGCTTCAGTTCCTACAGTTGCTTCTGGAATCACTTTACAGCACATATCCCTGTTTTTCCCTTAAATTGCAATAGAAGGCTTAGAAGGTCAGCGCTTTCTTTGCAAGAATACATTAGATTCATTATCCTTTAAAATCTGACTGGAAAAGGAAATGTGACTTTGCCAGGAAAATGAAAACCATTGCGATCCAAGAAATATTAACAAGTCTGGAAGCTAGAGAAAGAATGTGGAAGCATTCAAGATAACGGGACGTTCCAATGCTGCTTAGAGGGGAACAATGCCCACAGCTTGGATTGTCCTGAGGTTGGAGAACTGGGGGAGGATTAGGCCAATTCTTGTGTGTGTATGCGTGGTGCTGCTGATTTGCTAAAGTTACTATGGAGCAGTTTCATGCAGTGTGGCACAAGAGGGCTTCAAAGGGAGACATGCTACTATTTGGACCTGAAAAGGAAGGACAGAATGCACAGCTATGCCATGTTATTCCAGACTGACCTATATCAGGCCTGCTTTACTTCCCTGAGGGATTTCACATGCCGAGAGAGGCGGATTGATGACCTGGTCCTCCACTCATCCATAGGGAAACATGCAAATCAACTGGAGCTGACTGGGGAAAAACCAGACAATTCCTTCCCCAAAGCAGACAGAAATACCAGGCCCAGAATGAACATTCCCTATTCTCACAGCCCAAATTAATGCAGACATCCACCAGAATGCTGCTGAAACCCCCTGTTGTCACTGAGCGCTGCCTCCACTGACATACTCCCAAGAGCTGCATCAGAGCTGGAGATGGGCTCTCTTTTCTCTATCTGCCTCCCATACCCTCTCCCTCTCATCACTGGTAAATCTGAGTGGACCGCAGCATTAAACAAAGAAATGTTACTTTAAAACCTTGTATGATTAAAGGACAGGCAGTGTAATTCCATAGCTGTTTAAAGTGAAATACATAAAGGTTAAGTTTAATATCAGGGAGATGAGATTTCACCTCACTGGAGCTGTCGTACAAACCTGGACCAGGGATGCTCTTACAAGAGACTGTCAGTGGTCTTTCCACACTCCACAGCCTGGCTTACACCTGGAGAGCTGGTACTGATGGCAAACTGCTGGCAGACGACACTAGTAAGTGGGCACAAAACCCCCTTTTTATTACCTCAGGGATAGGAGATAGATGCGTCTGCTTATTTCAGGTTATTGGTTTGCATCGCCTTTACTGACTGCGATTAAAAAGTGCTTCATGTTTTGTAATCACAGCTTCTCTACTTGTTCATCCACCTTACCCAGTGGCTTCTCTCTATCCCAAAACCCTCCAATGCCTGTCTTGCTCCAGACCCTGTCCATTCCTTTGGAAATCACACTGTACACAGCTATTCAGAAAGCCTGAATACACTTGCCTTTGAATTCTGAACTGCTGCAGCTTCACTGCTGCTGCATCACTAACGATATGAATCTGTCCAAACCAAAAAATCCCCAACAGGAGAGACATGGCTGCGTCTGAAACTCTGCACCAATGACAGAGAACAAAAGGAAAGAGCAATGCTTACCCCCAAGAGACAGCAACAGTACCAGCATCAAGCTGGCTGCAGCTGCTGCTGCTGGCTCTGGCCCTTAAAACCTATGATGGAGAGAGGGAGAAAGGGAAGGAAATCAGTGGATTGGGCAGGGGGGATGTGGAGGCCAGCTTCATGCTGGAGTCCTAAATGAACTCACAATTCCCTAATGCAGAACTTGGGGTGGCTGCTGTTTGAGGAGAAACCAGCAGCTCCCATTAAAATTCCTTTTCAAGCTTTTGCCAGCCCCTAACTCCAAACAAGCTGCTCCTCAGTCAAGTTTCTGAAGGAAAAGTTTGGTTTGGGATTACTTCCAGGCAGCTGCAATGGCCCTTAATACACCCTATCCTTGGCACTCTGGGGGTATAGGTCAGGAGAGCAGCTTTTAGAAAGCTGGTTAGGAATCTGACTGAGGAAACCTTTACTTTCCCTTGAGATTAGAAAGGACAGGTTGAGGGAAGCCATCTGTCATCAGCTGCTGAAGAGTAACATTAATTTTCTCTACTAACCAAAATGCCCATAGAGCTAAAGCATTGCAAGGGGGCACCAGAAATCTGTGCTCTTGTCTCTAGCTCCAATTCCCGCTGTGACCATGACAAGTCACTTCATTGTTCTGTAAAACAAGCTAAATAATCCTTCTTCTCCCACTCTGCCTGTCTCATTGCAATTTCGCAGCACAGAAAACGTCCATCTCCTGTCAATGTGCAGGATGGCACCTGACATTAAGCTGTTGGGATCAAAGTGAGCACTGCCTTCAGACCCCTAGGAGCACAATTGGTTAACTGAGGGTCTTGAGCTGCTGTGCAGTGCTGAGCCCAGCACCCTGCACCCCAGATAGGAGTGAGGTGTTGCTATACCCCTTCTAAGACATGGGTAAAGTGATCATGGGGTTGCCTGCGAAGTGGGCAGCAACAGCAGACTAGCTCAGCCCTTGCCCTCTGCAGAGTAAAACCTAAGCCTTTATGCCATAACCAATGCTGATGTCTGTCACCAAGTGCAGATAAGAAGCAGACACATTCATGAAGATGCGGGGTTTTATTCCATGATCCTGCTTGCATCTGGGGTGCTGTTATCAGAAAGTACAGGCTAAGACTGCGGTTAACCCAACGTCAGCAGTAAAAGAACTCAACTGTCAACCCTCACCCTCTATGGGATAAAATTATGGTAACCTTTAGCAGAGACTCCTTTAGAGCTTCACAAGCAAGTCGTTTTCCCAAAAGCTAATGTTCCCAAGAAGATCAGAGCTGATGCATTTGTAGTTAGTTCAAAAGCAGCAGTAAAAGACACAAATGTCCACGAGATGCTGGGATGTCAGTGCACTCCCTCCGCCCAAAGCCGGTACCAGAAGCTCTTCTAGAAGGCTCAGAAAGCCTTGCAGCAGGTGGATAGAAAATAACCTTTCCCCAGGGAAATTTTCTTCCTGACCTTGATTAATTAGAAGCTGCCTGATGCCCTGAAGCATGGAGATGAACACCACAGGAAGAAACCCAAGGTAGACAAAAGCTTGCCCAGGAGAAGCAGCAGCTACCTGCCAACTGACAAGCTAGGACTTGAACTGTAAACCAGTCTTCAAGGGAATCTAAAGACATTTAAAAGTGCATTTTCCTGCCATAAAAGCAAGATGCTTTCCTCCATGGGAACTAAAGGGAGGGGGTGTCTCCTGGGCTGAGTTTAATTTCCTCTGTAATGAAAATTAATAGCAGTGGTAAAGACTGAGGCAAGGAGAAGCTGTAGCTTCCACCCACTCCACAGCTATGTGCCTGCCAGTCTACTGCCAACCTGCTCCACACTCAGAAAACAGGCAGTCACTACATTTTAATTATGTCAAGTAATACATTCTCAGCCAATATCCCCCTTGGAGTCTGCACAATAACCCTTTAAAGTCACTTTGCTCACTGTAACACAGACCACAACACTCCATAATGTTTCCATAGCGCGTTCTCTTTCAGTTAGAGAACTTTTCCCCCTGGTACCTGCTCTTCTCTCTACTCTCACCCCTCTCCTGTAACAGGCTGGCAATGAACTATAGATGAAACAAGCTACAATAAAAGGAAAGCCGCATGCTGGTTGTAGGAGGGAGGGAAGGGGCATATTTTGATCAGGAATGCTGAATCACAACCAGATGCTTGTGTGTGGAGTCACATTCCTGGCAAAGGGCAAGCTGACCTAACCAACAGTGACCTTCAAATCCCAAGTCATCTCATCTTGCTGGAAATCACAGCAGAAGGGAATCTGCAATTCTACACACTAAAGCCAATCTTGGGACAGCAGGAGCTGGATCTGCTCATTCAGCAGTGTAATAACCCGTTCTATAGATGATTCTAGGTAACAAGGTCAATTAAGCACTTGGGAAACAACTCTATACTGAAGGCAATATAGTCCATTTTGTTGTTTCCAAAGACTACGTCTGCTGAAGTGAATTCAGCGCTGCTGGTAGAGGCTGATTTGCAAATGGCTGTCCTCCAAATAGAGGGAGGAAGATCTTCACCTCTCTTTGGCTGATATGCCTCCAAGTCGTAAAGATAACTGCCAATCCTTTTTCCAGTGTCACTCTCCACTGAAATAGGGAGAGTGTTGCATAGCAAGAGTCAGTCCAGGAGAATCCTATCCATATCTAGCCAGTGCTTGAAAGATGCTTATGGGCTGGGGAGATTTCACTCTGGCAAAATACACCAGCACTTACTTTGCAGGGAACAGATACCAAGGCACAGACGGAATGTTCCATTGTAAGTCTATTCATAAAGATCATGAGGAACTCGGGGAAGTACCAGTGGAAAATGGGCAGCCGGTACAGGCTGACTCACAGCAAGCCAGGCTTCCAAAATCCATATCCCCATGACGGTGCACATACAGAATGGCCCATGCCACTTCTGCAATACGAAGAGTTATCACGATTGGAACACTTCTCAGAGCTATGATTTGCAAAGTAGCAGGGCTGAAGCTCAGTCTGCCTAACCCTCCAGTTATCTGTTTTCTCTGTTAACCCTGCAGTATGGTAATACTTCTTCCAATCTGGCCTAGCCCGTCTCAAAGGCTTCCAATAAAACACCTACTTACATGTCTCCCTATCTTTATTTTGCAAAGCTTCTGCCTAATCTTGCTGCTTGCAGCCATTTCCCGTCCCTTGAGACAAAATGCTGCATCAATATCTTCATGAATGACTTTCCCCTCTTTTCCCCACCTGCTTCAGCTACATTGGTGCTCACTGTGATCCTTCCAGTCCTAGGATAGGATGCTGGAAGGTCAGTGCAGTTTACAGCCACAATGGGGAAGGAGCAGTGCTACCAAGATAAGAGAGCTCCAGCTCTGCAGGTGATGTGATGCTCTTCCTCTTGAATCAAGGATGGCCTGCATGGACTGAACAAAGAATGGGCTGCTATATGCTGGGTTTATAGACAGCAAATTAAACAAAGACTATTCCCTGGAAGGCTCCAAGATCCTTGTGCATTTATATTAACAATCTAAAGGCAATTTCTCAAGAGATTAACTTTGATGCTATAGCCAGCTCCTAGAATGGGTAATTACATTCTGTCCTCACTGTCACACTTCCCTGTTCTGAAGGTTGCTTGCCTCCTTTTCATTACCCAAGTCTAACACACTTGAATAAGTGTATTCTGGATGTCAGGATGCATCACGATGCTTTATCCAACACAAGAGAAATAAAGGCACAAAAAGATCAAGCGATGTAAGAGTTGATGCAGATCCCAGGGTTAAACCTAGAGCATCCTACACTCCAGAGGCAGCTTTGGGTTTTGGGGAGAGGCAGCAAACTGAATCATGCAGAGCCTGCAAACCCTGTTGTGCTTCCTATTGCTTCTTTCTAGCTCCTGAAGGCTTCTCAGGCCAGGGATACGTTCCCTCGCACTGCAGCCAGTGTCCCATCAAAACTGCACATAGCCATTTTGCTTTGTGGGAAAACACTCCATCTCTTTCCCACTTTTCTGTGTTTCAGGCCATTAATTTCTAACCACAGCTGGCCACTTCCCTTTTGAGTAGTGCTCTCCCCCGTCTCATAGGACTTACTCAGTGCTGCTGGTTCCTTCCACTGCCCCTCTACAGCCAGAATTGAGTGCCCACTTGGCCACCCAGCTTTCTATGTCTATGGGGCTGCTTCCCCTCAGCCAGGCATGACAGGTCCCATCAGCACTGGGCATTAAAAGAGTTAAGCTTATCAATACCAGAGAAACAGATTAAGGGGACTGGTTTGCAGGCATCAATCAGTACCATTTACACAAGAAGTGTCAAGCTACATATAGAAAAAGAGGTGATGTGAAACAATCCTGTCTGAAGGTTTTTAGCACTCTTTACCAATTGCTGCTGTGAATAACTTGTTGCCTGTATTTATCCCTTTTTAGATTGTCTCTTAGCTACAGTCATCCATCTTCATTCCTCTCTGCTTGCTCCAGACACTCTCAGCTGCTACCTCATTATTTTACATTTGTACTGTGCCACTTGGCTGTGCTTTGCTCAGATACATAGAGCAATCTCCAGAGGACAGATTCATCCCTGGGGCAATGCCACTGGCTCCAGTGTGAATCCAGCAAGGCCTTTTACACATCTCCCCACATCTCTCCGATTAAGACAGCATGTTTGCAAGAGATCAAAACATTGGCACCAGGACATCTGGGTCCCAGCCAGGACAAAGCTACCAACAGCCTTGGGAAGTAAAGCACCTGCTCTGTAAAGAGGTGGTTTTATAGGAGGTGTGGTGGGGCTCCACTGAAATGCTTTTACAACAATGGGCTCAAAGGTATTTGAGTCAGGTAAGATCTTAGCAAGCCCAAGTTTGACCCTGCACAAGAGAGTCAGCTCAGCGTGTCATAGCAGGGCCAATTCCTTTGCTTGAAGCCCAGATCTCCTTCACTTTTCAACTCCCAGCAGCACACATAGTCCATTTTAGAAGGAAGATTTCTCTCCAATTGCTCCAATGTATTTGCTGGCCAACACCTCAAAAACCACTGCTTCCTCTAATTTGTACTTTACTGCCTCATTTTTATTTGCCTTTGAAATCATTCAGAATAGTGTCTGTATGAAAGATGCTACACAAAAGAAGCTTGTATTGTTATGAGTCTCTTCCGAAGTACAGCTAAGGTAAGTACATAATTACAGGCTACATCTAGGTGGTTTGAGAGTGCACGCTTGCGTAGGAGAAAAGAATGATTCCCTTCGCAGCAGCCATCAATGGGGAAAACTGCAGCTTATATTCCAATGGTCGGGCTATAGAGGGCTCACGTCTGAAAGTCCATAACTTAAAAGGTCAGGTTTTGTTAGAGCGTTGACAAGATCAAGCCCCCAAAGCCCTGGAGACTCTCCATGTCTCTCCAGAGAGGACCCAGCCACTTCAAACAAAAAGGCAGTGAAATGCCTTGGTCAATGTCTGCATATAAGTCACTGGTGAGAGCAGGACAGACCCAAAGACACCGAAATTCCTGTGCTGTGCTACGTAGAAGGAAAATAACAGAGAATCTGAAGCAGATCCTGTTTAGGTGTAAATGAGATTAAGGCAACCACACAGAAGCGATTGTTGCAAGGATGACTACTTTGGGGGAGAACACTTATCTAAGGCTAAAGGAGAAAGGAACACTGAAAACCTTAAAGGCTTTGTTGTGCACTTCCCAGCAAAGAGCTGTGTCAAGGCTCTGTCTCACAGTCTACCCTGCAGCACATCTCACTTCGAGCTCCCCAGAGCTTACTGAATAATCACAGGTACACAGTCTTCCTCACTACTTTTCTTTGTGCCTTTAGGGAGAAGCAGAATCCAGTCAGGTATCATTCTGAGGAGCTTTCCTCAGCTTCCTGTCACACTCGCTTGTTCTCACTGAAACCATCTTGACTTCCCAAATCCAGTGACAAGGGACCAGTGTGCAGAGTGGCCCCATGATCTCAAGGCTACCAACCCACTAAGAGACAACCTAAGAGCTCTCCTTTCCAAACCAGGGCCTGCCCCTTGCATTATGAATGATCTCCCCACCCAGCATATTCCCCAAGCTGAGAGCTGTTCATATATTAGATGAATGCTCCGCCTGGACACTTTGAGTTTTATTATGTTTAATTCACTTTATCCATCGCTAATTTCCCTTTTGCTGTGTGCCTGTCAGGAATCCACATCTCAACAATTTACTGAGCAGAGCAGCCAAAGCGTATATCAAGCTTCATAAATAGTGCCCCCGTGGCTCAGGCTTGCTGGCAGTACTGCCAAGCAACACTGATGTATTGTGATCTGCCTCAAGAGGCACAGTCCTCTGGGATTAGACAGGGGAACCATCCTTCAGCTCTGCTTCCCCGTTCGCTCCCCACTGCCTGCCCCACGCTCTCTTTCTGCCATTAATGGTCATATACGCAATGATCTGCTAAGTACTGGGGAAAGATTTGCTCCGAAAGCCTCCAAATACAGATGGCAATAGAGGATGGTAAAAGGGGGTTGTGACCTGCAGCTTCACAAGAGGGCAGAGAAGCACGGAAAGATGAAAGGAGTTGCCCATTCGGAGTCTACACCATGGTCATTGCCAGCCGATCCCCAGGGCCAGGCGTTATGCACCCAACAATCCTGCTCGGCAGCAGGGGAAGCAGGAGCATCAGCATTATGCATGCCTTCAGATGCAGGCTGCCAGCACCACCCCGAATAATCCCAAGGAGGTTACACAGAAGGCCATGTTAAAAACTTCCTAATGGGGACCAGAGATGCGCAGAGCTCATCTGTCATCCTGATGCCTAGGATTGCCACTGCAAGGATTGCTGTTCACCTCACAGCTAGCTGAAAGTCTGAACTCCCCCAAACAGAAAGTAAAACAGGGTATTACATGGAAGCAGAGAGAACTAGGATGAGCTCTGTGCCTCTAAAAGACCATTCTTATTCACACCTACGAAAAACAAAGATGGAAATAATCTCCTCCCCCTCATGTTGACCCCTGTATATGTAACCCTATCATTTGCGGTTGAGCAAAATGTTTATCTCTCTGCTGTAAAGTGCTTCGGAGAAAACTCCAGGAGCAAACCCCCCGACAAGGTTTCCTAGTTGCCAAGCAGGTATTCTTCATCGCGGCGTCGGGAGACACGGGGGTAGCTCCTCCTAACGTGCCTCCCTGCATTGCCACACAGCCCATCCTTATACACTCATTTGGGCGCACATACATACAAAAATGTGGTGGTGATCTTTGAGGGTCGTTTACTTCTTCCAACAATCTTCATAACCGCTGGCAGCCTTCGAAGCATCAGCTTCATTAACATCACAGACACAGCAATCATCCTGCCCTTCTACTTATCAAGTAGTTTAACTGCTCCCATCCTGAACATTTGCTAGTCCGGGATACTCCCCAGGAGATGTTTACACCAACTTAATGGGATCATTAACATAGCGATCATCCCGTCCCTCCACCCATCAGCCGGTTTAACTGTGCCCATCCCCAGGTCCCGTTTTCCTATTGCTTTTCCCCACACTTTTTGTACTGAGGTCCTAAGGACCCAAAGCTACGTCAACTACCTTCAAGTAGCAGTTATATTCCATCACGAAGCCACCAAACCCAGCCTTACCCAGAACTGATTACATTTGGTGCCTCCTTGTCTCAAAACAGAAGCACGCCATTCGCCAAAAGACTGTGTGCATTAGATTGTTATTGTCTTCCCGTAATTATGTTCGTTTTAGTAAGTTTTCCCTTGAAATAAAGCAAGGATCCCCTGCCTCACTGTTCCTGCTAAAAAGGAAATTCCAATTCAATGAAGGGCAAAAAAAACCCAACAAGGACATCGAAATATGGAAGCGATTAGAATTTACAACCATTAGATAAACAGTCACTATGCGCTGCTGATTTATTTTGTCTTTCCCAAATCAATTTCCAAGTGATCATAAACATGAACTCACATCTGGCATTAATAGCTTCATGGCTGCACATCAGCCATTTGGAAGTAAGTCTGCAAAGTCTGTTTTCCCAATGCATTCACAACAACAAAACACTCACCAATGAAGCTGAACCATCTGAGAGCACAAAAATCGAACCAGGTAGGGGGATGATTTTCAACATTGCCATATAGACAAAGTTTACAATCAAAATTTAACATCCTCTTTCCTTTTAAACTAACCATGACTGAGCTTTTAGATCACTGAACCTTTCTGCATCTACCAGAACCCTTAGGCAGGTAGATATAAAGCCCAACTCCCCGTCTTCTGCTTTCAGAGCAGAGGACAGGCTGAATCGAATGTCCCCAGCTTTATTAACTATTTATTGTTGTCATCCCTATTGAAGTAGCATATTCAGGCCCCAGCTGGGATCAGTCGCTCTGTGCTCAGTTTTACACACACGTATGACAAACTAGACTGCTCTTCAGGGTGCAGGCTCTGCTATGTTACACCCACAAAGGGTGTTATTAACTGTCAAATACACATCCATCTCCCCATACCTGAGCACAGCTGCTGGCAAGAGACAGGTAGGAGACAGAGGAAGAGAAATACTGCACATGTGGATGTCCCTTAGGAATGTGGTTGGGGAAGAAGGCAATAAGGGAATGTCAGGAGCTGGTTTAGAGCTCCATTTTGTTTCTCTGTACAGTGAAGCTGGAGCATAAGTGCTCTTACCGAGCTATCTCTTCCCCCTGGCAGCACAGCACATGACAGGTACACAGGATGGCACAATGGAAAGTAAAGGTTTACTGACAGAAAACACCACTTCTTATGCAGAACCACACTGGAAAATAACTGATTTCAGGACAATCAGCAAACTTTAACCTCCAAGGAAATGGATTATTGAATTGTCCTTTTAAAACATGAAATATTTTTAGCTATATGAAAGAGAATATAGTATACTGGTGGTTGCATGGGGAGAAAGAAGGTTAACTACTGAAGCTGTAAGACAAGAGACTGTCAGTACTGCTCCATACATTCAAACGCAGTTTTAGCTTCCCCTGTAGTTAAAAAGTTTATACATATATATCAAACTCTTGATGATATTACGGTCATTTCCCACAAAGCTAAATCAAGGTGGTGTTATCTGCCCAGTACATTGCTAACACAGCAAAGAACTCATCTCCAGCCAAGTGGCATAAGCAGACAGATGGGCAGAGGGGGAAGATGCTGCACAAAAGCAAATACAGAAGGAACTGTTTGGTACTCACAGAATACAAAGCTTGTGGTTTGGTTTAGTGTCTTTTTAAACTGTTGGCCTTGGGGGTAAGGAAAGGAGAGGAAAAAAGGGAAGTAGCAAAGCTTCCTGCTGGCACATGGAGCTTCCACTTCCCACAGGGAAGCGCTTTCCCGTACTGGCACTGCATTTTGCCACTGTTCAACGTGGCTTCAGTCAAGTGATGCAGGAAGCTGTTCAGAGAGCAGAGCTGATGTGATCACATCGTAGTTGTCTAAACCAGTTAACATAACACTTGATAGTTACGCCCCATACAAGAGGTTTGCCATCGTATGACTTTGCCGGGAAAGACAAATTGCACCCTGTCATCACCTATGCAGTCTTGAAGAAGTCTCACTCTGCACTTGAGAGAAAAAGCTGCTGAAAACAGGGTCATTTGATTAGCTGCCTTAATACTGTCACTGCGCTCTTCCGAAACCTCAGTCCTAGGGAAGGACAGGCAGTGAAATCTCAGAGCAATGTGCTTCCCTTCGTAACTATTACAACAGCAAACGTTGCCTGACACACTGGGTCCTTGAATCCACATTCAGATAGCATAAGAGGCTCATCTTGAGAAAACACTCCTTTAGATAGTTTCTGTTGTTGCTTCATTTCTTAAGAGCAGGAAAAAATCTGACGGGAAGCAAGCCTCCATGCTGAAATATTTGTATTTCTTCTTTATTTGCTGTTGAAGTAGAAGAGGGTTTAAGTTTCACATGTTTTTACAAGGCCATGACCAGACACAACTGCTATTACATGTGTCACAAAAGCTTTGCTGCTGATTTCGTACTGTTATCTGTGAGCGCGCTAACAGAAGCTTGAGCACGTGCAGGCACACAGGAGTGCCTAAAAACAGTGAAGCAAAGCAATTCTCTGGGAGTAGCAATACAAGTCAGAGTCAATCTCCTTTCACCCTACGCCTCATTAGAAGAGAGGTTCTTCTGTGCTTGAACTAGAGTTTGTATTAGCTTTCAATTACCGAGTGTACACTTTAAGAACTTCCCCAATTACCCTTGCCAGCTCTCCCCCATTACAGTCCCATAATCAATATATGGGCTATATTCCTTTCCCAAACTCCAGTGGAATATAGAAAGCAATCTAGGGAATAACATCAGCATGCCCATAGTCCTAGGGATAAGGGACATGCTTTCTCACCCTCTAATATAATGTCACCCCCTTCCCAAGCCGAGCTTTCTTTGCTTGCTGGATTTCACGTCGGCTCACTAATGATTATTATCTCCTCTAATAATAAATAGAAAGACTCTGGCTTGATTCTGCAAAGATATTTATTACCCAGGGTGCCCTTTGATCCTGTTTAGTCTAATTGAGCCTGGCACACAGCTCCAGGTTGCTAATGTATTTCCACCATAAACTATATTTGCAGACAGATGGAAGTTACATGATTGCCTCCTTTCGCTGCTATTAGTGAAGCAGTCAGCGCCTTTCTTTTACTTACAATTTAATTACGAGGCATATGGAAACGTTGAGAGCACTGGAGCCAAGGCCCGTGCATAGATTTCAGTGCTCGTTCTTTCACCTCCAAGCTACCCTTCTTTCCTTTTCCAAGCTTCAACTACTAAAACAACATCTCACCAACAGCTCTCAGAACAAAGATCCTTTGCAAGCCAATGCTCGGGTGAGCTACTGGCTTGGGGATGCTGCTCTTAGCTCGTGTGAATTCAGTATAGAGGAAGAAGCAGCAAGCAAACCATCTCTTGCATTTCCAGCACTACATGGCAAGGAACAGAGGCTTTTCTGGTGACAGCTGATCCCCATCCCAAGCAGTTCACTAGCACTGCCTTGCTAAAACAAGCAGCTCAGATAGACATGCCTCAGCTGTCATCAGACTAGTTAGTTTGGGCAATGATCTTAGCATAGCTGGAGGTACTTAGACCTCATCAGCTAATCACCCAAGCATTTATTCAACAGCAGCTCTCTGAAATGTCAGGGACCTAGTAAAAATTGAGAGGCTTCAACTCCTGCCTGTTTTTAAATATCAAGATGCCATTAGCTGTGTCATTGCCCTCTAGGAAGTAAATGGGAAGAACAATGGCTATTCCTGGGCTCTTTGCATCTGTCTCTCATCTTCCTCCTCTTCAGATGCCCACGGGGAGAAAGCTCTCTGGGGGCTCCACTCTAAAGTAGGAAGGCACAGGCTTCAAAGTACACAGGACCAGGAAAGGCTGGATGACTGATGCCTTTAGCCATTATATTTCTTAATGTGCCAAAGCACATTATCTATGGCCAAGATGCAAATATCTTCTGGATGTTTTAGGTGCTCCTAGCGCACTGAAAAGACCTTTCCTGGTAGCGACAGCATCTTCTAGTGATCTTCCAGAAAGGGCTCAGAAAAGAATGACATTGCCCCAGACTGAGGGCTCAGGGTATCGCTGTGGCAGACAGCAGTAGCCCTTGCCAAAGGGAGTCCATTAGGGTAAGCTGTACTGCAGCTCAGCCTTCCCTGCTGTCTCATTATCTGAAGTTGCCTTGGTTTATTGTACTGTTTTCAGGTTGAATGCACAACAAAACAAACCTGAGAGTGGAAGCAAACAAAAGAGAATGGAAGAGGGGGAAAGGGAGGATGGAAGCATGACATTCGTTTCCCCCCAAAAATGACACCTGACATTTTCTGTTGTTGAGAACGTGACAGTTGTATTCAAGGGGATAATTGAACCTCTGTCAATCAGATAAAACCTACAATAAGATCCCCGTAACAATACATAAAAAAAGATAAGAGGAACAGACAATGAAAGCAAATGCATTGTTGAGTGGTCTTGAACACTCTGGGCTTGACCTATCCTGAGAGTGAATTGTATCCTACTGTGTAAAAGGATAGCCATGAACTTTCTGAATAACAATGGGAACACAACAGTCATCAGTTGCCTCCGTCTTGGAATCATCTCCATTGTCCCAGAGACCTTATGCACCTCACACAGGGCCCTATAGTTGACACCTGCTACCATGTTCCCTTACCCCTTCTCTCAAACCAGCAAGCTAGTGCTCCGGGTCCATCCTGGTGCACTGGGAAATTCCACCTTATAATCAATTCAAAAGCAAACCTGCCGTTTGATAAACACAGACAGGGAACTTGCATTGCCCACAGCATCATCATAGCTGTGTGTCCTATTTAAAACACTGACCCCATCATGCTGGATTCTCAACTGCTGTGAGTCACCATTAACATTCCTCCTCTTCTGGGTTTATTGTTTGCTCTCCTTATTTTAACCTCTCCTTCAGAAAACCCTCCCTAGCTTGCACACCTTCTCCTTTGCTTTCCTTCCCCTTGCCCAATGGCAGCCTACATTTCTTTTGCCTTTCTCAATTTCCATTCTGTTTTACTGAGTTCAATTCAATTTAAACCAAATTGCTTTATCGGTGCCACTGAAAGACAAGGATTGCAAAAGCCATTATAAACGTGTACGATACACATTATGTGAAAAATATTTAAGGAAGGAATACTCTGGCAAATGGAATTCAATATACTCCACAAAAAGCATTACCAGGAATGGAAAAAGGAAAACGAGGAGTGAAGTCAAACTCTTGTTAAGTACACTGCGAGCCTACTCAAAATTCAGAGCTGATAACATGTTAGCACATAATCAGCAGCATTCCAGCTCCCACTGCTGTGCTCACCCCAGCTCCCATGCCCTGACTCGAGCAGCAGCCTTTCTCAAATCAATGATCACTTACTATTTCAGGGATTCTGGTCTGAGAACAAGAGCTGTTTCCTTCGGATCTCTTTTCCCTGCACTGCTGCCAATTAAAGCGTAGATCTCCATCTCTGTCACTTCTGAATCACATTTCAGAGATGCAGCAGGCAGGCGCTGGGGGTGGGGAGGAGTCATTTACATAGTAATTTTTAGACCCAAAGAGAGAATAAGCCTATGGCCATTTTTAGAAGGCAGCCTTGTACCAGATCAGCCTCCAAACATGTTGCCTTGTTTGTCTTGGTCTTCCCTATAAATCATTATTAGACGCCTAGGCACATCGCTGGCAAGGAAGACTCGCACCCAGAGGAGCAAGCAGACCCATGCTTACAGCCCAAGAACTGTGCAATTCTACCCCTCCTGGAGCAGCCATGCGTATTTCCCTCAAGCTCATTTCAGCAAACCCCTTCTTTTTACCTTATCACAAAGCCAGCTGCAAACCTTTGCCTGGTGCATTTCAGAGACCTTGAAGCAAACAGTAAGCTGTGTGTAACATGGGGCCACTCAAGCAAAAGCAAAGCTTAGAACCTAGTCTCCAGCCACAAAGGATGAGGTTTCAAAAGCTAAAAGCATCTGAAGCGTAAATGGACAGACATTTTCAGAAGCTACAAGAAATTTGGAGGCCAGATGGACACATGGCACAGCAGCTTCTCTGGAATGGACCTGAAGGGGACAGAACCAGGTACCCTCATCACTGGAAGTTTCCACTTCTTCTTAATCCACTTGTCCCATTCCCCTGCACCTGCATGCTCCAAGCAGCAATGCACACTGCAGTGCTAATGGTCCCTTCTTTTCCCATTCCCCCACCATGCTGGAGAGTCTGGCTTTGGGGTGCAAGACAGTTCATTGGTTTTGCTTCTCCTATTGTTGGATTATGGGCTCCTTTTCCTGACAACTCCCGGCTGTCCCTAGAATCCCAACACAGACAAAAGACTCTTGCCTCTGAGAAGAAAATAAGCTTTACCCAAAGAAGCAGCCACTCAAAGCTTGTTCTACTTAACGCAGAGACTAAGAGGCCCCTGCTAATAATCCACTTTCTAGAACAGAGTGTGTCAGTGCTACCTCCCCACCACTATACTGCCCTGCCCACCTTCACAGCATTCTGGGGCTGCAAGGAAATGGCACAGCTTTTAAAGACATCTTCAATTTCACATCATGCAAAACACAAGCACGTGTTTTAGTTCCTCTTCTCCTTTCCCCTGCATACCCTTTCTCAATAGTTTTGGAGACAAGTGATAACCCAAGTGAGGAGATGATGACAATAAATGGGAAGTTATTCTCTCAGCACTTCTCTGTATAAGCTTTTTCTCACTCCATTCACAACAGACAAGAGTGAATTTTAAGGATGATATGTCCAGCGGCTTCAGACATCAGTGAGTAGATAGATGAATCCTCTCAGCTCCAACCTGTGGATTTGATCCTGCCCATTTAACTCATCTGTCTAGATGTGATGCCCTCAGCTGCCCACCACAGTCATTGACCAGTTAAACCCTGAATGGCTAGTGATCCAGAAACAGATTGCCATGCAAAAGCCATCAGGAGCTTTTTGACTTAAAGCACACACAGTCCCCTCTTACATGCCACCTCTCATAGGGAGTCCTGAGCATAAGAGAAGGAAAACTGTTGCCTAGTCTTGCGGAGGATGCCGATGAGGAGGAAAATCTTTCTATAGGAAAAGCCTGTCTTAGTATTCTCTGGGATGCAGTAGTGCAATACTGAGTGGCCCACGTCCAGATGCATTCAGCCACAGTCCTGATGAACACCTTGCACTCTTTAGTTTTCACTTGATAACTGTTTCCTAGCCTTTTCCATCTGCTAACTGAAATGAAAACACACTTTCTCCCCTCTGTCCCCATTCACAGCTCTCTACTTGTGCAATGTAATGGAAGGCAAGAAAGATAAAGCTACAACAAGCATCCATTCATCCAGCAACCTGCTCACAAAATCAGCTCAAGCTCTGAACCAGAACCTTGAGGCCCAGCAAAGTTACAGCACCTTGTTCACAAAGTCGCCTGTCTGTAAAAAATCCCAATCAGAAATGATGCAGAAGCATCACAAGAGTGGGAAGAACACCAAAGACCATCACTTTGAGAGGCTATTTGCCAAAACTCCATCTCTGGTATACCCTTGCAATTTGTTTTCAGCCAAACCTCCAAGTTCCGTTATAAATTACCACTTTACAATTGCAGGACTCAATTGTCTCCTTTGGGGAAATGAGCACCACTAACTATAATGCATTTTTCAGGTCTAAAGTGGACTAATCATTATTAATAGGGGTAGTTACCTCCTCCTCTGCTTATATGCCCTTAACAGCAGATAAAATGCTTGTAAAATAGTTTCCCGTTTATTATCTATTGATTGCTTTCTTCCAAAACATACTACATCAGGGCTATAACTATGTGGGACTCATTACCCAGAAGGTTTTGCTCATTGGCAAATCTGGAAGATCCTGCACTGCCTTCAACAAAGGTCTGTAATATAGCTTTCGTCTGCACTTTTCTGTATTTGCTGCTTACTGTTCTCGCCCCTACTCATTTCATAGCATACTGCAAACAAAGCATGCCCCAGAAAAGCCTCAAATGAAATTATGGATGAGGCTCTCAAACAGCATCTTCATGGCTGCTTTTAACAGACTCATTTCTCAGCATCTGGCTGGGAGCAGAATGCCGCTCTGAAAGGGAGATCACAGACCAGATGCCTCAGCACTGGGGCTCTCCATTAATCTAAGCTTTCCCAAGTGTCTACTCTCCCCTCAGAAATCCTCATATCTTACTGTCAGAGACAACAGACACCCGCACCAGTTTGGTGAGGGCAGAGAGATGCTTATTGAGATGCAGACAGATCCATTAAGGAGAAAAACACTGACCCCTGAGAAACAGTAGATCTGGATAAATTCTTGTGCTCATCCTTCTCACTGTTAATGGCTCAAACCCAGCTCAAGGAGGTAAGGACAGCTTCTCCACAGGAAGGTCTGTCTGAACAAGAAGGACACCTTGCCATTGTGTTGGGCAACCATATACACAGACAGGTCACCTGAGGGCTGCCAGCAAAAGAGCACATTGGGACCATGGGCTCAGAGCTGCATCAATGGCTGAATGCAGAAATGATACCTGTATGATATGTGACAAATCTCAGCATGCCCTGTGTGTGTGCCACCCAAGACAGAGGCAGGATGACTATACAGGCAGGTGAAAATAGAGTAGAGTAAGGTGAATGGCACCCTTCTTTCTTTCCAGGTTAGAGTCCCATAGAGGCTACATACTTGCAAAGAGAGCAGGGTGCACCAGAAGAATGCGTTGCCCTGCTAAAGAGCAAAAAGCCAGGAAGGTGCCCATTACTAACTTCCAGATAAAGAAAACGACCAAGAGTACATCAGTGCTTTCCCCTTCCATGTTAGCCTTCTACTATCTGAAATACACCCCCCACCCCATTCTCTCGTGCAAATGTTTACTAGGGCCTATTTCATTATTTTCTGGTTTGTGCCCTAAAAGAGCCTTTCATTCTTTATACTAAGAAAACCTTATACTTTAGAATACTTTATGCCTTTCATTCTATATAGTAAGCAGGCATTAGGTCTCTCTGTCCTCCCACCAGCCTACAAGGCTGATAGCTCCTAGACTACCTTGCAGCAGGAGGTACCCACAATTTTCCAAGCACTGTCTGTCAAAAGCACTTACATGAAAGGCCAAAGCAGCGAGTTCCCTCAGCTCCAGTGGAGAAACAGCTGCCTATTATACCATCCATGCCATGAGCTGAGATTTGTTTACTGTCTGGCCAGAGACAAGCAAATGTCTGGTACCGAAAAATCCACTGTGGTGCTCCAGCACAGAGCCCAGTAATTTACCAGTGATGCTCATGCCTTTTTCCAGCAGGGAGAGGTGAGACAGAGGTAACAGCTCCAGAGAACATGCTGAAAGCTAGTCTGAATTCATAATAAATGAGCTGGAAGGTGTTTTCCCCTATTCACCTACAGCAGGAACTTCCTAGCAGGCCCCTCCACTAAGAGCAAATGGAGGTAATTTGAGTCCCAGGAGACAGGATGGGTGATAGCCCTATGATACAGGGTTTCTATTTCTCAAGTCAAACCCCACATGATCTCCAACTTCTGCAGAGCTACTGTAGTCTAAGAACCATACTAGAAGACAAGTATAAGATAATATTCAAATCTGCAGGAAAATCCTTCACAAATGAAAATGCACAATAGTGTTTTCTGTCACCTGGGGGTGTGTGAAACGCAGCCCTTACGGAAATGAAGTTACTATGTAGTAACTAAAACATGAATTTTTAGGGCTGATGAATTCTAGGGCTGATGCAGGTGAGAAATCACAAACAATATTTCCACTGAAGCAGCCAATCCAGTCCCTAACTCCTTACTGGAAATGTGCTTTAAGACAAACCTCTTGCACTAAGACAAAGCTCCAGTCTAAGAAGACAAGGAAAAGATACACCCTTTGATGCTATCAACTACTTCTCACTTGTATTTTCAGTTAGTTTCTAACATCTGGGACCTCACTAATCGAAGACCGTTTTGAATCCTAAACATTATCAGCTGCATGGCATTCACCACCTCTTTCCCTCCCTGGTCCCTGAAATCTCCAGACCCTTTAATTAGCAGATCTATAGGAAGAACCAGTTACTCAAAGGCACTTGAGCATGCAATTCCTTTATGTCTGTAGAGATCAGAGGACCATAGCACCTTTGCAAATCTGGCCTCAAACCTTACGTTTCAGAGACAGAAAACAGAGAAGTTACCTACCAAGGAAACTGCTGTAATACCCAAGGACCCCAAGCAAACAAGGTCCTTGCTATCCAGACAACCAACCTTAGACTAAGCAGCAGGATGAGGCAGTTAAGAGTAATGAACCAGCATTTATCCTTTTCACTGAAGCTCACTGGAATGAGCAGCATTGTGGTGAAGGTATATTTAGGCTTTGGAGGGGGAGAGCATGAAAAGGATTGGATGGTTATTTCCTAGTTTTCTTTTGTCCTAAGCATTAAAAGAAGTTTCTTGGTGGAAACACACATAATAAAGAGCATCAGGAAAGAAAAGCAGTGAATGAAAGCATTATGTATCCATCCTGTCTAGTCTGGATTCTTGGTCTCCCACGACGCTTTTGTTTTCTCCAGGTTCCAGCTCAAAGCAAAACCTACATCAGGCATGGTAAGAGGCAATCTGCCCCTAACCAATAATGAAAACACGAGTATCCTACTCTAGGCACACAGCTGCTCCCAAGTCCATGTGTTAGGAGATACCTGTGTGCTCATGCACCCCATTGAGTCAGGGACCAGTTCAAGATAAGAACAAGATGAGAAGGCCACTAAGAATAATGGCAACTATCAAACCTTTCTGTAAAACCTAGGAACTAAACAGCATTACACAGAGGTGCTTTTAGTTCACGGATCCATAAGGTTTTGCTTTTCTTCTGTTTTGAATTTATACTTACCAGTATAACTTGTGGCAATCTGGAGGGAATAAGACTTCTCAAGGATATTTTGCAACTTCCACTTAAGCTCAGTCTGTCTTTATATTCACTGTCATCTAAACTGTGAATATATTATATTCCCCCCCCATCTTTCCAATTTTGTCATCCGCCATCAGTGTGCCTATGTGCAATGCTCTCTAGATGGGAGCCTGGGATCTTTAAGGTGAAGCTTCTGAATGAGAAATATTGTTATAATACAATACATAACAACCATTACTGGGGTGGAGAGCAAAGTTAATATTTCATTTTCCGTGTTTTATGTCCTGATGGTTTCCTACTAACATCAGAGGTAATTCTCACACATTTCCCTGGGAAATGTAATGGGGTGGAAAGATATTCCCTAGCTCCGCAATAACTATTCTAGCTGAGACACAGATGGAATAGGGACTTGCAGAAATGCATTGGTGGTGTCTATTCTGGACAGGCTTTCAGCAATTTATATAAGATTCCAATACGTTTGTCAGGGAGGCAACATCAGACATTTTCCTTTTGTTTGTTCATAACACAAATGAGAGAAAAGGAATGGATGCATTTACTGAGACACAATCTTTAAGTTACTGGCGTGGAAAATTGCATTGATACTTCCCGAGCAAAATGATCAACTTTATTGGACAGCACCAAAAGCTGAACATTTGCATGAGGCTCTTAGACATCTTTATCTTTTCTCTATGACAAGTAAAACAGGAAGTGGAGCAATTTCATCTGGATGTGCTCCAAAAACTTAAGAACTCCATTTGAGACTGATTTATTCTTGGGGCAGAGGAAAACATTAATTAAGAGCTACACAGAAATAAGATGTAAAATCGAAGACAAAGAGAGCTGAACATGCCTTGAAGAAGGGAATTTGATGGTTTATCAGTCTGGAGTATATAATATGGTCCTTCTAGCTCCATGTTGCCAGATTGAATCTGTGGCCTGTATTGACATACAGTAACAGACTGCCTTTACCCTTGATTTTTAGATGTCATATGAAGATTCCTAAATCACTCCAGATGGACACTTTCTCCCACAGTACATGCAGATTATCCTTAACCCCAACAGGGTTCTCACCCATGTAATCTTATCTCGGCAAATCCTGGGTCTCACCAAAGCCTGAGCTCAAAAGCTCCCTTCCCTTCAGTGAACATCACAGTCTCAAAGGCATTTCTGCTATGAATGCATGTGTGCAAGTCTATGGACACTTCAAGAACAGTCTTGCTGTCAGGCACCCAAAGTTTGGCACTCATTTCCAGACGCCCTGGGGCCACATGAACCTCACACGCTCCCCATTTCCTCTCATCTATCTGGAACACTGTGGACTGAAATAAGTCCTTTTTATTTGAAGAAAAAGGTAAAAGCATGCAGTAAGCCACAGGGTTTGCAGGACTTTCATTATGAATCAAAGGAAGAGCTGCCTGCAATAGCTGTCAGCAGCATGGCTGGCATCCCGAGCAAGCCTCTACCAGCACCTAAAAGGAAGCTCAGCCAAAGGTGGGAGGCAACACAAATAATCCAGGGGTCACAACCTGCACCAATCACCTGAAGTGTGCATCCCAGCTCTCTTCCTCCAAGCAGAAGCAGCGAAAGCAGACACTCCAACACAATAGCTATGGTCCTTTCGAGCTTAAAAGACTTAGTCCCATTTCCCACTCCTCTCCCTTCTGTATCCCTGATTTTCACTCCAAGGTCCTCTCTTGCTCCAATTGATTTCATTATTCATCAAGTGGAGCTCTAGTACTCTAGTTAATCTCTTGCATTCTTTTCCTCCCAGATTAGGTGAGTGACAAAGCCATAGTGATGTTGATTAAAGTATTGATCAGCCTACAGCATTCACCATCTCAAACTAGAATAGCCAGTGCTAGTCAGTCCATATTACACCCCAGGGAATCCAAACTGCAGAGATGCTTTGGTCCGCCTGACAGCATCACTCTACCTGCAAAAACAGAGGCACAACTCCACTCATTGCTAAGGCACATGCAGCAGACTCCTGCAGCCTGGCTTTGACAACTTTCTCAACATCAGCACTTAAGAGGATAAGACAAGTAACCCTCCCCTGTATCACCACCACAATGCATGGCCAGACACATCACATAGCTCTGCTGTTCCGGGACCTGGGATGCTCTCTGTGCAGGTCAGCACGAACAGACTTGTGCAAAACAGAGGCCTGTCTCTTTCAACAGCCGAGCCTCTTTGGAATTCCAGCTTTTGGTTCAGACTCTGTAAGGAGGGGACATAACATGATCAGGTTTGGGCAAAACTTGCCTTGAAGATTTAAAGAGGTATGCCAGAAGAGAAAGCAAGGGGGAGATGCACTCAGCCCTAGTCTAAAGGCAACTATAGCTAAGCTCTAAAACAGCCCAACGACCAAGTAAAACCAAGACTCATTTGCAGCAGGAACTGGTTTAGCAATCTCTTCTCTTTCCTCCATCCGCTGTGACCCCTATAGTCCCTCTTCCCCCACTGCCTCCCTGATGTAACACAGCTTTTTACAGACGCATATGGCTGTGACTAACGAAGCCGCTTGTTTCACATTCATTAAGGGGTTTTTGGTTTGCCATTTCTGGACTCTGCAGCCTTGCCACTTGCTGCTTCTGATGTCTGACATGAGAGGAAGTGATTGGGCTCTGAAGCTAGCAAGGGTTGGGAGAAGCTGTGGAGGAAAGGACACTGCATTGTACCATTAGAGGAAAGCTACTTATGATCACAATTAAGCTTTAAGCAGCAGGAGAAAGAATTTCTCAGGCAGCTATTTTTGACACCAAGGATTTTGACAACCATGTCTTCTGCCCTTCTATGCTGCCTTTGTGCCTGCTCTGCTCTCTAAGGAGAATTTAAAGGTGAGCTATAAAACAGGGAGAAAGGAAGGGGGAAAAAAAGTAGTGTGTGTTAGCCTAAAAAGCTCCAGTAAGCATCAGAGATAAGGGCAGGTGGAAAGCCTGCTTCCCACCTGAGGAATGGCCTGCATTTTGATAGCAGGGAACACTTTCGAGACAATATCTAGCAAGGCACTTGTTGAGCATCTTGGATCACATGCAGAGGGCAGCCACAAACCCAGAACTGAGCCCCTGTGTCTATCCCGCACCCCCAGATATTTTGGTCAGTGTGATGGAAGTGTGTTCAACACCAGAAGCCAGGAGGATCCGCAAGTCCTGGCTCCCACTTTCAGGTTCCTCCCAGCTTACTCTTAATACTTGCCTAAAGGAATACCTCCATCGTGTCAGACTGAAGAGCAGGAGCCTCTTTCCTAATATTTGCTTCTAACCCACAGCACAAACATATTCCCCTATAGAATCTGACCCTAAAGGGTAATTAACAATCGCAATACCTATTGACTACAAATGAGAGGCAGAGTTTCATGCCCTACTTCCGAAGAGGCTCCTCATCATCTGAGAGCATATCTGGTTCCCTCTTGACAATACAAAATGAGTGTTTCCTCAATAAGATCAGCTGAGCTGAACACAAGGCATGTAAATGTTTCACTTTGCAGCTTTTAAATCTGGAGCCACCTCTTTGGAGAGGTATTCCTCCTGATACCATGAGATATCTATTAGCTTTCAGATGATACCACGAGAGAAAAGACTACAGGAACCTACAGAGGCTTCTGCATGGCAAATCCCCTCTTTTGCTATATACATTCTTGTCTTCAAAGTGATTTCAATATACTGCATTGAAAACTTTCATCAGGTACAGGAAAGCCCTCAAACCTGGGGGCACAGTGAATTCAGAGCATCAGTGACAACTTTGTACTTCTCCAGTCTCTCATCTCAGGCTGTGTTGCCTGCAGGGTTGAGATCAGCTCTCTGTGTGCACATATATATTTTCATCTAATCACTGCTGAAACACAGCAAGGCTTTTCACACACTTTAATGAAACAACTCAGTGTGCGGCTAGCCAACAGGGTATCTCTTGATCTCCCCTTGCCTTCAAGGGCAGGGGAATCCACTGACATGAGCTACAGCCAGAATTCTGCCTTTGAGAAAGCCACTTGCACGCTCTGCTTTCTCATCTATGAAAGGTTACTGGTAATGTCTTCATCCCATACAGGCTTCCTCCACGTCCCTCAAACTCAAAACCCATGGGAAAAGCTCATTGAGGCACAATAGAGTACCTGCGATGCTACCATAAAATGAGAGCTCATTTTCAGACATCCTTCCCAGGTCTCTCTGTGCCTCACCTCTCAGGATAGGACAATCCCTGCACTTCCCAGCAGTTTTCCATTGCCTGACACCTGTTGAGTCTTGCAAAGGAGTTTGCAGGCAGGAGACATGAGCTGAATACGCCACAAAGTCAGAGCTGATTCCCATTTCAATTCTCCAGCAGCTTACAAGTGAACATTTCATTTCATCATCCCATATTGTCCAAGGACTCTGCCTCTCTCTCCATTGTCTGAGGAGGGTTCCTGTGCATGCAAACACACTTTTAATAGGAAAATCACCCTTCAGCAGGAGCACAGAGGCAAACATCTGCTACAGCATGTCTCCTATCAGAGACACTGCCATACATGTACAGTGCTGAGCCCCATTTGCATCATGAACAGCCAGGTTCAAAGCACCCTGAACAGAAAGGAAACTCTCTAGGGTCCCATGTCAAGATAGCGATGAGTTACGATCTTGCTGCAACATCTTCAATATCCTTACCCAAGGTGAAAACTCCACTGCACAGAGCTTGCAGAGAGCTTTCTGGGTAAAGAAAGCTTCGGGTACTAAGCCTCGGCTCTTTACCTTTCAGAAAGGAGTAGGAAGAGAGGGATATTCACCCATGCCAGAGAAGAAACAAAGTGAATAGTCTCAGTGTCTGTACTGTTGCAGCACCTACATCACCTGCTTTTAACTGAAGCCTGGTGCACTGGATGGAGTAAATATCCAGGTACACAGCAGCTCTCGAGTGTTTTGTTACTAAGCAGATAGACAAGTGAGGATAATTGCATTTGTTCTTTATATAGAAGGAACTATACACATGTCATACACAAAGTCTCGTGTCAGGGATGGGATTTTACCAACTCAGTGTAGGTGAAAGCATTAACTGAGTGGCCTTTCTATCGCCTCCTCTGCTCCAGTGGAGTTCTGGCATTTGGAAAGACAGGGTGGAGAGGTGTAGCTTTTAGGAAGTAGGACGTCATGTCAAACATGACTAGAGGTCAGCAATTCCTCTCTGGAAATGCAAGAAAAACACTTAGATAACCAGATAACTGCATCTCACTACATTAGATAACTCTTCAAGGGTACAGTGAAGTTCCCTCAAGCAGGCAGGCTCCAAGCCACTGTTCAGAACCAATTCCTTAAGCTTCAACTGTCTGAAAACAAGCATGAAGCAGGAACAAATATAGGTATTTGCATCAGCTACTCAGAGACATTGCAGAGTAATGGTTCTAGCCCCTCTTGTTGGTGGTCAGGGAAAAGAAACTCTCTCCGAGGCGTGATTTACAAAACCTGTCAGATGGATGAAGGACCAGAACTAAAAGTAAGGGAGATTGGGAACTGAAGCTGAAGACCTTGAAAAGGGAAATGAAGTCCCTTGGGCCTGACGAGGATGAGGCTAAACCTATAAATCCAAGCTCCCAACAAAGGATTTGCCACATGCACAGCCAAGCGAATCTGGGAAGAGCAGGACACCGATGATGAGCTGCTCTGCCTTTGTTGGAGTCGTTCCCAGCCCTGTTTGGCCCCACAGGTCCTTGTGTCCCACTTCTCCAGCTAGCACCAGTGAGCCCAAGGGAAGGAGCACCTGTACTAGTGTCATTGCCACAACAGTTGGATGGAGGCACATGGAGACGTGGAAGATGCAAGAGACTGTTGCAGTCCCAATCCCCGCTGGCACAGCCAGGAAACATGAAACTTAATTCTTTCACTCTTAGAATATTACATCTGCCTCCTTAACAGAACAGGCTGTGAAGCAGAGAATGTTTTTCCCTTCCTCCTCTTTTATCCATTTCAAATGTCAAGCAAATTGAATCCAGTTCTGAAGGGCTAAAAATCCAGGCCTCTTGCAGCTCCACAGCACTGACTTGCACCATGTTGGCAATCTTAACTCCTTGTTTTGTAAATAAGTTCAGGGCAGCTGGAATAATATACCTGTCAAACAACAGTGAGCTTCCAATTTCCCTTGACAGCATCAGTTCATATGGGCTGCCTGCCTTTTACAAGAGCCTGCCGGAAGGAATCAATTCTTGAATCATTTGTTGATGTATAAACATGGACTCCGTTACTTCGGTGTGTTCTAACCATTGACCATGGACCTGATAGAGATTTCACCTCCAATCATCATTTCTCATTTTGGTTTCAGTCCAGATCTAGTTCCAGCCTTCCACTGTGAGGTTTACTATGGGCAATACAGGAAAGTTGCGCACAACCTTGACTTCAGTTATGACTTTGTCAGATGCTCATCACTTGAGCTAAAAGTCTCCATGCCAGTGACTTTTCTGCTAGACAAAATCTGACATGGAGTTCCTTCTGGGATAAGTTTGCTGCTTCCAAGAAGAAAGTTTGGGGGGTTTAAGTGGAAAACCCATGTACCTTACCTATAGCAAGAAACAGTATTTTGGCTGAATTTTTGCAGTGGTCTCCATACTCATACATAGAGACTCATTGGAATGCCCATTGAAGCAAAATAGTTCAAGAACAGATATAGGGCTCTGCAAATAGAAATCCTTCCAAGTTTACGGAGCACTCAATTTGACAGCTGGGTCATGGCAAAGCCCTTGTGGAAATCCAGTGTTACAACACTGTTGCCTGTTGCCTCAAAGTCCTCCTCACAGAGAAGCAAATTTAACATTATACAGTTTGTATATTAGTGTCAATAATATAATGTCAATTGCTTGTTATAACATATATATTTTATATATATATATATCTCAAATAATAATATAATGTCAATTGCTACCCAGGCTCTCAACACTTGCTGTGAACTTCAATGAATGAGGCTGACCCTGTGCTCTGACGGGTGTACAGGGATCCAGACACCTGATGCCAAGATGGAGAAACTGAAGGGCAGGGAAGTCAATGTTTGCTCAGGGTCAAAATATGTCTGTGTTAAAAGTGGAAACAGAAGAGATGGCACAACTCAATACGTGGGACAAGCCTTTGGTGCCATAAACTGGAACAAGTCTCTGCATGTGTATACAGCAAAGGCAGCAGGAGCTTGATTTCACCCACAGGATCAGCCCTTCGTCTTTAAAAACCAGCCTTTTTGCCTTGCTACTGACACATCACAGAGGTACAAAGAATGTCATAGAAGCAGAACATTTGACTCAAACTAAAGCCAGCAAAGCACCTGGGCAACAAAGTTCAAATACCAACAGAGCTTCTGGTTACTGACAGGTACTTCTTAATACAGCGAGGAAGCACTCTGACCTCTCTTACAATGCTGGAAATAAAGGAGTTGAAATAAGCATAGTAGCAATAGTGGCAAGTCACAGCAAAGTAGGCTTGATTCGCTCTAGTAAGAGCAAAACAAGGCAGTTAAGTTTATGAATCCAATAGGTGAGAAAGAGTGATTTCAATGTCTTAATTGCAGGCTCACCAGGCTGTGATCCACGTTCCCTTTTATCCATCATCCTGTTTTATACAGTGGCTAGATATAGGGACAAGAAAAGAACAGAGCAAACATATCCAAGTCTTCCTTGATCTCTTTGAACGTTGATTTATCATACCATAATACTGAGTGTAATTGCATTAAAAATTACTAAGACTCAAAACTAGGACTCGGACCATTGAACATAAGCTTAGCCAAATTATTTTTGCTTCTGTTCAACTCAGTGCACTATCAGCTCATTTACTAAGCTAAATGATCAGAAATTTAGCAGCTCTGCAGAAGGGTTTTATAACATTCCCTCTACCAAAGGCCAGCCCTTTGCTGCTTGAGCTAGCAAAACAGCTCCCGTCAGTAGAAGCCTATTACCCCCCGCTCAGAGGAGGGGCTGCAATGAGCCTTTTACAACCCCATTAGGTGTCACTGCCTGCAGATCGAATGGACTAGAAGAGCCATGAGCATCATTGCAAGTGACACCGCAGCTGACAAACAGCACTAGCCAAAACACTGACCAAATGTCTCCACTTTGTGTCAGGAAACAAAACTAAGTGTTGACAAACAAGCACACAAAAGCTGTGCTGGGCAAGAGACTCTTCCATATTTCCCCGTGTCTGGCTTTTGCTTTCTAATGTTGAGACATGCAAAAAATCCCTGCTATGCCCAAATCTGGGAACACGTCCCAGAGCACATGGAAGGTGCCAGCCCTTCCAGCAGGCACTCGCTTGTCACCATTCGCCAGCAAAAACCAGGCCACACAGAGGGAACAAGGCAGCAGGCTCTGCATAGTCACAAGCAGCTTCACTTTAAGCACCTGAAACAGCCCTCTCCTCTAGCAGGACAGCGGCTGGCATGGGCCAAGGGGGCTCTCCTATCCCACTCTTGCTGGAGTCAGGGCTATGGAGCTGGAGCATAGGCAAAATCAGGTCCTCCGCACTGACTTCTTCTGTAGCACAACCCAAGAGCAAAGCCTGTTTCCCATTCACCACAAGGGCAGACATCTGATAAGCGCTGACCTCATTGCTGCCTCCCATCCACAGCCTCTCCCAGCACTGCCTGAGCTCTGCTGATTTCTCATCACTGCTCAGATGATCTAAAGGAATATGATGGGACACAAACAGCAGGTCCTTTGTCCCAAAACCACTCCACTCTGGGTCTGCATGAGGCAGAGAACTGGTCCCCCATGCCTCAGCAGCTTATCAGATTGCATCCTTCTTGCTGTACCACTCAGATGGCTGTGCCACCCTCCTGGCATGGCCTGTTTTTCCATGTTCTTAAGTGCTCCCTCACCTTATTTGGTTATTCTGCAGAGTCACTGCATAAGGATTCATGTTCTGCTCAGACATAACTCACTTAGAAGTCCCAGGGCTCAAATTCAAGCAACGTATCTGCCTCCAGTACATCCCATTTGAGGACTCCATCTGGAGACCTTATTCCCCCTCAGCAGATGCAGTTACAGACATCAGCCTAATTGGGTACTTTTAAGCTGTGTTTCTCTATTTAAGTGTTAAAACTTCTCTTCCCAGCCCAAGTCCTTCCTGGGGCATTTCACCTTCCTCAGTTGATTTCCAGCTCCACCTATCCCAGATAAGTTGCATTTTGATGGCGGTTGTTCACTGTTGAAGTCACCTCACCAGGCTGGGGATCTAGTGTGGTTGAACAGGCTGCAGAAAGAGGGATCTATTTGTCTCAGGGTGGACACTGACCAGAAGGTCTTCAATTGAGCTTCAGCTCCCCAAGAGAAATAGGTGTTCTAAAGAGCAATGGGTCCCATCCAGGTCCCAAAGTGGACTCTTAATAGCAGGTAGCAGGACTTCTCTGCTCCTCTTTCTTTTCATTGACTAAGACAATACCTGTGTACAGATCAGATGCACAGATTGTAGGTGCTGCCTTTTTAATGCAGTGGTGTAAGGAAAAACAACCTCAACCAAAATGCCTGTTTTGGCAATGGGAAGCAGGGTGCTGCAAAGCAGGACTTCCTCCCCAGCCCTTCATACTACACTGCAGCTGTGATGACCCAAGGGGGGAAGGATTTAGATTACACTCTCTAGCAAGGCCTTGTAGTGAGATTGCTTTTGGCTACAAGCAGAGCAATGCATTTGCACAGCCACTATACCACCCTGAGATGCCATCTGACTCCATTTAGGGAGGCCTGCTGCAGAGTCCCCCTTTTGCAGATAGACAAGAAAACAATCCAAAGTGGGAGGACTGCAAGGAAAACGTTCTGGCTCTCACAGGCAGTCTGAACTGTAAGTCAGGCTGCAACAGCAGAATAGAACAGGGAAGAGAAAATGGGTAACACCTCTTCCTCCATAGAGCTGGCTACATTGCAGTATTGCAGAAAACAGTCTGAGAAGCTTCGGGAGCAACTGAAGACTAAAACCACCTAACATTAAGGATCAGAGTCTTTACGAACACAAGAAATCGGTCCCATGGATCTGGCATTGATGGCCTCCTCCATTTGGGAATGCGTTAGCCTCTAGCGGAGAGCTTTCCTTCTGATGGGGAGAAGGTTTGGCCATTCCAGTATGCAGGTGCTTTGATGTTTGATCAGGACAGCAGTATGCTGCAGTGCAGATGCCATAGGGATCCTTTCAGCGGGGGAAAGCACATTAGCAAAGCTGGTGCTCATCGCAAGATGTTTGAATGAATTTCAACCAATTTGACAGATTCACCGGTTTGAAGGAATTATGGTTTGGGGTTTTCTTGTTAGTTTTGTAACCACTGTCAGGAATGAGAGGAGAAAGGTCAAATTCTTCCCTTGCTCCTAAAGAAAAGGCAATGACTACTCTCAGTTATGTTATTGGCTATCAGAGCATCCACAGGGAAGAGTGTTTTTATGAACTCCCCAACCATGCACAAAGCTTCAGAAGCGCACATTTTATGAGACACCAGAGACTCCAACATAAATAAATCACAGGGCTGAAGGAAAGCTGGCTTCGTTACCTCTGCAGCTCCTGGAACTGCTTGTTTAAAAACACAAAGGACATGAAAGACAAGTAGTATCTGTATACATAACTATGTGGAACCATGGGCAAAGTGCTGCACCTTGTTGCCCAGCTCATGGTGCAGAACAGTACCGCTGATGCCAGTGATGCTCATGTGTTTAACAGCGATACAAGAGGTGGGAGGGTATCCCCCAATACTTGCCAGACTCTAAACTGAAGAAGGCACAAGGGTTAACTGAGACTAGAATGTCCTGGGATGATTCTGCTCTGGGCTAGCATGTACTTAAGCCTCCCAATCTATCTTTGGAGCTCCTTAGCATATTTGCTCAGCTTATTTGCATACACAAATATAAACTGTTCTCTCCAAAAATTGCTCAAGCAGAGTCTGGAGCAAATTAAACACTGAAGCTGAGGAGAGATAGAGGGGGAGAGAGTGAAAGAAGTAGCTATTGCATGTTCTGAGCCTGTAGCAAACATGGCTTAAAGCAAAGTGACTTGCAAACATCAAGTGCTAGGGGAAAACACAGAAAACATGACAGGAAAGTCATGCTAGTCTAAGAAGATGCATGAGTAGTTTATTTCTGCATATTTTTTCAGCTAATATGGAAAGCTGAAGGTGTCAGCTTTAGCTATAACCCCTGACAGGGATTATATCTAACTGCAGAAAGACTTGGGAAAAGAGCAAGGCACAGGACCTGACCCAGCATTTCCTGGGATAAGGAATACTACTGATTTCCCTGGCATTCCCTGGCATTGACTGGTGAGAGGACTCAATTGCATTGGTCCTGCAGGTGTCAGCTTCAGAGGGCCATGAGCTGGCCAGGCTGTGTGAGCAGATCCAACCCCACAGCTTGACTCCAACTGGGAAACACGTTTTGTGTCAAAAGCCAGATGGGGAAAAGGCTGCTTACCCTGGTTGGTCCATTCCTGTGCCAAAGCAAGATGCTCTGCAAACCAGTGAGTCGCAGCTCTGTTTGTGGCTCAGTGACACGGGAATGGGCTACTGGGACTCTTAAATCAGGGTTGTAAATACTTGGGATTTCTACCAGTCTGCCCCAATGTCAACCCAGGAGAGGCAAAAAGCAGCAATCCAGGAGTTAAAGATGGAACGAGAGGAGGCAGGCTGTTGGTACACACTCTTCCTGCTCCCTGCAGACCAGTACCAGAAGCCCTGAAGAGAAGCTTCACCTAGTACAGGGCAAAAAAACAGCCAAATTCACTTTTAGCCTTCCCTCACCCACCTAGAAGATGCAAAGCCCCCTCCATCATTAGCACTGCAGAACATCTCCCCAGTTCCCCATTCCTGAACAAAGTAGCTCAGAATAACCTGGCTCCTTTCCCCCATGACAGGCAGGCTGTGAGAAGCCAGGCAATGCTGACTTGCAGTATGATACTCCAGATGCATTGCACCATGCAGGGACTGGAGGGAGTCTTGTCATGCAGGAGATGGAGAAGGAACTAATGGAAAGATGGAAGGAAAAGAGGTTTTCAGCCTGCTTTCTAGCAGAAAGTCTGTTTTGGGAGCGATGGATTTATCTCCTGAGGACAAAGAAGTGCTGGAGTTTACCCAGGCTGGCAGCATATGCTGTGTCTCAAAGAGAGCAGTAAAAAAGACCAAGGAGGCTCTTTTTGTCATTCACTGTGCACCTCTCAACCCCCGGCTGCTGGAAATCAGCTGGGGTAGACCAGGCAGAAAGAAATCCGAAGGGACCGACCACAATACCCACATCAGTTACAACCATCAGCCCACAGTGGAACAACTCGGTCAAGTTCTTCCCATTAGCTTCTGCAGATAAATTACATTGAGGTCAAAGCAGCTTTCAGAACATCCTGCAAAAACCCCACATCTGCCCTTTACAATGATTGAAGCTTTTGTGACCAAGCGCTCACAGACACTTGTTTTGATCAAGCAGTTCCAAACCCATCTCTGCAACAGAACTGGACTCATCTTCTAATCAATGAGCTTGGGTGATTTCAGCCTACATATCTATGAAAGCTTTGCCAATGAAAGCAGACCTGGCACTGCAGTAAGGACAACCCCACAGCTTTGTTGTATCTCACCTTTGTTTTGCAACTTCTTAAACATGTTGCCCCATGGCTAAAGTCACATTTCCCCCAATCTCAGATCATCCCTGGTATCCCATCAGCAGGAAAACTGCCTCCATCCAACCACAATCCAATATTTTGCCTCTGGATTTACAGCTTCTGACTATACATGAGTGGAGATGATTGTGATCTTCAAATGCACTTGCAAGCATATCCAAACATGCCAACTTTCTGTATTAGTTTAAAACATCATGATGATGGCAGATGCTTGTCCTACTTGAATCAGCAGAGGAGTTTCTCCCCAACAGGGATTTCTCCTGAAGTTTTCAATCTTTATCATTCCCAAAGTTCCTTCTATTCTTACCATACAACAAGGAAAGAAACTTGGGAGAAAAAAAGAATCATGCCTGGGGGAACTTGGGCACATTCAGTGACAAAGATGGGAAGAGATCCAAACAATTCACTGCTGCTTGCCTTTGATCTGCTAAATAATTCTTGCGAGGCCAAGGAGCATCTTGGGTGCATTCCCAATGGAATTACTGGGGAATCTTGGAGCCTAGGTTCCCAGTGAATAGCACAGTTACACACAAAGGGTTCTCCAACATTACAGAGGAGCAGAGTGAGGAATCCTTTTTGTTCTGGCCATGTAACATTAGAGAAACTGTCAGCTCTCATTTCACTTGATGACTTGGGTAAACGTCCCTCTTTTTGTCTTTTTCCACTTTATTTCATTGTTTTTCCCCAAGAAACAGTTGACATGAAAAATGAGAAACAAGAATTGCATTGTCAGTTAGAAATGCATACACGTAATGAATTGTAAGCTAGTTAACCCTCCTCGGGTATTGAGGCTGCTTTTTAACAAGGAGGGGAAAAGCAGGGGCTGCTTTGCAGGAGCCTATCAAAGAGAAAAGAAACCTGCCAAATGAAAACTGAACCCAGGGTTCCCTTATTTTAAGCTTAAGCTCATCACAGGGCTGGCTGGAGCACTAAATACAATGCAATTCTTTCACTGAAAAGAGGCTCCCTCAAAATGCCCCTGTTCCGCGCATGAAAAACTCGCCTATTTCCATTTATCACCATGTTAATCACAAAGATAACGTAAATAATTGAGATCAGAAGCAACCGTGGCCTTCTCCAAAAGACGGCTCCAAATGTTTTGCTTTGTAGGATCCCATCTCCCATCAAAACCTTAAAGATGCTCGGGAAATATTTTCACTCACTGGAGAAGCGTTTGTAAGAAAGCAGCATATTTTCTGAGGCCAAATTTGCATTTTTCAAACAGCTGCAGTAAATCCTTATCTCACAGGGATGCGCAGAGAGGAATACTAAGCTTGAAATGGTTTTAGAAGCAGATCTTCTGCTGGCATATATCAGCCCAGCTCCACTGAAACAACAGACTTTGAAGCCCAAACGTGCATAACGCGACTCCAGAGAAGTTATCCCAACTTAGAGCAGGTAATCATTTGGCTCTCTACCATCCCACACACAGAAACAATAGAAGACATTACAGGTGATACATTCTCAACTTAAAGCAACAAACATTTGTAATCATTCCAGCTGAACACCTGGGTAAATCTGCACTGCTTACACTTAAGCTCTTAAGCAGATTCATCGGCATCCCAGCTATTACTGTGTATTGAAGAGGACGGGGAACAGGTAACAAAGTGCTCATGTAACTCCCTCTGCCAGGCAATAGATGCTGTTTGCGGAGAGCTTGGGCATGATTGACTATGCACAGAAGCAGAGGCTGAAGGAAAGGTCCTTAAAGGCAAGACTTGCAAATAAGCACCGAAATACCAAGGGCATTTCCAGTATGCGGATGCATTCAGGTGTTATTTCACCCCACACACCAGCAGGGCTTGCAAAAAATGCCTTTTAAATCTTCTCCACCAAAGGTGTGAACCAACAAACCTTCAGTCTCAGCCACAGGCACCAGCAGAAAATGGTAGGTAACAGCAAAGTGGGCTGCTTCAAACCTGCTGCTATTCACCACTATTGCCTGTGTTAGTCATACACGCTGCAGTCTCTCCCTCTTTCTTTGCAAAGACAGTTTGTAAGTAACTTTTACCAACCTCCTGTGGGCATAACCCAGGGTGTGCAGAACCAAGGGATGATGGAGCCCAAGTGGAGAAGCTGTGGCAACTACAGAGCAAGCAGACAGAAACACAGAGCCTTACAGAAACAAACCACTCAAATGGAGGTATCTAGAGATGCTAAAGGGCTACTCACCAACTCGTATCTGCTGCTGCTTGCAGCACCTGTGTTCTGCCACAAAGGATACTGAGCCATGCTCAGTGCCCTCTATCCTGGCTGACCTTACTGAGTAGCAAAGAGGAAGGAACAGAGGGACACACTGGAAATGCAAAGCCAACAGATGGGCACTAGCTTGATAACTCTGCATAGCACCACAAGACCTCCCGAGGCACAGCCTTAGCAAACTTCCATTCACCCACCACTGCACACTGAGGAGAAGAGTCTGGGGAGGGATTTGGGGCTGGGCTACACAGACAGCAGAGCTTTCTCTAGGTTTCTTTGTCCTCTCCTTGATACAGCTCCTGGATGCACTGAAAGCAATAATAAATAAATAAACCAAGAAAAAAGAGGGGGGGGGGGAAGTGCTGTGTCAACATTTCTGAGCAGATGAGGAGGCAGAGATGGAAATGAATTACTGTGCAGCTGCTGTCTCATTGACAGATATCACTGCTCTTTAAAACGCACTGATATTGCTGACAGATCTGCTGCATCCTTCCAATACCCCCCCCCCAGCATTCCAGGCTGGAGGACGGTACCTGAGGCCGAAAACCGGAAGTAGTGGAAAGTTTTCCTACCTTATCATCAATGCTGCTCCAGGGTTCAGGAAGGTGAGTAGAGCAAACGGGAAAATCACCTTGCACCTACAGCACAGTGAGGTGCAGCTACGAAAAGAGACTGCAAAAAGCTCAAGTAACAAATAGAACAAAAAGCAGCACCACATTTGCAATACAAAAGCCAGGAAAAAGGCTGTGCTACTCGATATATACTTCACCTGCAAAGGCGGTGCCCCCAGGTGATGGTGCTGATTGAGGCATCATGGCCTGATGAGAAACAGCTGGGTAAAGAGTGCTGCAACGTGGTTTGTTTGCAATCACGACCGCTCACTCTGGTGTCAGGCGTAGGTTTCAGATGGAAGGTAGCATCTATAGGTGATTTTTAATAGACTGAAGAAACTGATACGTGACTATGGGTGAAAATGTTTTCCCGAGGAGAAAACCTTATTGTCCCAATTACTGAATCAGCTGCATTCCCAAGTGAGGCTTAGGATTGCTCCTATTACTTTTACCTGGTGCTCTACGAAATAATCCTGCTGTTTCTGCTGGTTTCATGTTTATCCCACAGAACTCCTGAAATTCCAGTCCAGTTTCACTCTGTTTACAGGAGACAAGACAGTGAGAGTGAGGTCCTGACACATCTCTGCATCTTGGGTCTGGAGGGAGAAACTGTTTCTAGCCCTGCCTGTACTCAAGGAAAAGCTGAAGCACGAGACCATTAGACAGTGAAGAAGCTATGTAAATGTTCATCCCTTGGAACTGTGAGTCCATAGGTTCCCCAGAACAAGGACCTAATTAGGAATGTATTTAGGTTTGCAAAGTGGGTAACGTTTTCCTGTTCTCGTCCCTTGCTTGGATGAGTGAAAAAGATACTCTTGGGCCAAGTCAATTCTCAGTTGTCCCTAAGGAATAGCTGCAAGCATTATCAAAATTGCACCATGATGCAGATGATGACTGGGTGTTTGAAACTTTCCATCTATTCATATTTATTGAAAAGACTTGAAATTCCTTAATTCCAACAAAAATACCTGGGAAAAGAGCGGCTTGAGCAAGAAGTGTCTCTCACTGTGCTGTACTGGCTGAATTCCACCTGCAGAACTGGCATCTAGACCCAAGCTTCAAATGAGGTTCAGTTGAAACCCATCTTTGATCAAGCTTTGGGAAGAAGGAAAGAAAGAAGAGCTGCAAGGTCTAAATAACATTCAGAGTAATAGTGGTAGCAGGGGAAATGCTTTATGCTGATCGCATGGAAAACGACATTAAAGCCTGAACAATAAAGTGAATTTATTAAATTGGTCCAAAAAGTTTATTTTAAAATCAATTCGTATTGAACCTCCATAACAAAGAAATCATAAACTCCTCACAGTGTAATGAACTTCAATTGACCTCAGGCACTCATCCTGAAGGATGGGAAGCCACTAGCCCACAGGCAGCCCCCTCACCTGCTTAATCCATACCCTGCTCAATTGAGAAAAGCACTAGCTGTGTAATTTAGAACACAATCTCCCCAGTCTAGAAGCAAACTGCCCTCTAAGAAATCAAACTCAGAAACCACTAAACCACTCCATTCCCCATTCCCCGCTACATCACCAGTTTAGAACACAGTGACTGTTTTATCTATAAGTTAGTCGATGGCATAAATCTAATTCCCTGTAAAATACTCTCTCAGAGAAAGGATGCTGTGCTATCAAATTCCTACAGTCTGCCAATTAGCATCTAGAGACTCTCCAGCCTGGAGTTTATTATCTGTGGGCATTAGCATCAATAGATCTACACCGGATCCAAACTAAAATCACAACCCACTCTAAAGCTTCATGTCCGACTTAGATAACAGATGGGATCAGCCTTTGGTTGTTTTCTGAGGCTCAGTGCCACACAGATCTCCTGTAATAAATGTGTGTCAGGTTCTGACTGGAGTTTTTCTCAGGGCTGAGCAATCAGCATGTCCCTGGCCTATGTGGATTCTCTGATGCCTATTACTACCGCTGTGCTCACACCACAGCTCTTCCTTTAGCTGGGGAAGTAATATCAGACTCATTCTCCCAGCTAGAAAAACCCATCAGAACTTCACCAGGGATCTGCTGAAATCAGTCAATAGGTCAAACTGATTAGGAGCAGGACTGGCACATAGATAGGGATAGAGAGAGCTGGACTCAAAAATGCTGCCAAGTTTGACTGTAGTAAAGAACAAACAGAATACAAACCGAATAACTCTATGAAAGTCTATGAAAAGCATTATTGCCCCTTATACTCAAGAAAGTCTTTACTAAGCAGACCTTCCAGACTGAAACCCAATAACCTACCTATGTTTGGCTGTGGAGCACCCCAGGCCTGGGGAGCACCATGTCAATACCAATTACAAGTGAAGGGACAGAGGTTTGCCCCTGTCAGCGCTTTTACATGTGCAATTAGTCTCCCAAACCGCCTTGTGGATAGGTGAGGCAGCCTGCACTCAGTGATAGGAAAGGATGCCATGTGCATTACAGAAAGGCTGGACCTTGTTCTGGGCTCCAGCCATTCATGGAGCCAAGCGGCTGCTCCAAATCACATTAGCTCCTTGCAAAAGTGCTATAGCAAGGGAAAAACAGAGAGAAGAAAGTGGCATTGCTCTTCCCCTTGCCTCTGGGTTCCTGCAACAACTGCAATCACTCTTGGCTCCTTGAAGGCACTCTGGCTTGCCTTAAGAGAGGGATATTGGAAAGGGCCTCACAAAAAGGAACAGACTGTCTCTCATCACCACTGTGTGAGAGTGTAGGTGAGCACTTGAGCACTGGGGTGCCTTGCAAGTGAGTTAAGCATAGCATGTCTGTGGCCTATGGGATCTATGAAGGATACAAGCAAAGCCCTCAACCAGATGCTATAAATAAAAAGAACAAGAATAGAAAAAAAATGTGAGTGCAGAGAGAAGGATATCTTCATCCACCTGCTTCTAACACTGCATTCCAACAAGAAACAATAGGAGACTAGCATCCAGCTGGCCACATCCCAGTTGTGTGGCCCTCGTTCACTGATGTCCTGAGTGAGGGTTTTGCAGCAATCCCTGGAGGAGCAGGGGTTTCTGCGAGGTTTCACCACATCACCAGCAAATCTCTGTGTGCAGAAGACTACTGGAAACAAAAAATCCACCCACATGCTCAGAACAAGTGTTCAGGGCATGAGAGAGCTGTCTTTTCCTTAGGCGGCTGCCAGACTTGGCTGGCTCTGCTTCTCCGGAAGTTGCTAAGAGTGGCATGAAAGTGGAATTTGAGGAAAGAGCTTGAAATTAAACACTAGACATTTTGGCTCCACCTTCCACCTGGCTAGCTGAGATCCACCAGGACCCTTCTCTGATCAGACCCTGGCCAAAACCCTCAGAAGGGCTGCTCTGAGGGCTGCTCATCACCAGAACTGAGCTTGAGGGGCTGAGTCATTTCGCTAAGTCTCAAGTACAAGGTCAGAGCCAGTGTGCTTGGACAGACAGGATTTTTGGAGGCCTATGGAAACTTCACGCCTCAGAGGCATCCGTCTTTCTGTGAGAGCCAAAGAGGCCAATGATAACCGAAGTTATTAGTGGAGTGTACCAGACACACAGGCAGACAGCCAGCAGGTTGCATGCACCTTGCTTCCCTCAGGAGTCAGGCTTAACTTTCTAAAGGGAAGCAACCAGTAGCACAATATTTTCCCTGCAAGCCCCATCTTTATTTTTAGAGCTGAACCAAAAGAATCTTTTGTCTCCCAATCGGCTCAAAATGTCTGCAAATGCACAGGGGGCAGCTTTGCTCCTCTTTTCCTTTCTTCTTTTGTAAGTGGAAGAGTGGAAGCAGTGAGGAGAGTGGGCAGAACAAGGCACACGTACACCTCAGTGCTGAAATGGCCCAGCGAAGCGACCGCGCTGTTATCAGCACTGTTGTGCTTTCTGCGAGGGCACGACAAAGAATGCAGAGGCAGAAGAAAAGCTTCATTTAGAAACACATTTCATTTACATTTTTATAGCAAAACTTCAAGGTTCTGATGTATCATAAGGGCTTCACTTAGTACAAAGAGCGGAATGATTAAAGCTCACATAAGCAGTGATTGAGAGCCAGAAGCGAAGTCATTCTTCCTTACTGATGGAGGCATGCTCATCCTGCAAAGGTTTACCTTCTCCTAAGATAAGAGTTTCGCAGCACTCTGTATTTATGTTGAAGTCACAAGTGTGCAGGCAGGATCTCCAAGGCTAAGGAGAGAAGATGAAGTCTCATTTCCAACTGTGTGTTTGATAAACAGCACTGCAACCAGAAGCATAGATGAACGTGAGGAGGAAAAGCTCCCATAACTGTTAACAGATGAACGCTATCCATGCTAAGAAACAAAGGCCAAAGGACCACAGAGGCAAGCATTGCCCGTTGATGCTGTGTGGATTTATACCTGCTGAAGACCTAACCCCTTATGTGACTAGGACAAGGAAAACCCTCAGGACCCTGCAGGGCTCTCAGCATGGAGAAGGAGTGATGCACTGGAGTCCACAGCAGGACTATGGGTAGTGCTTAATCCTGCTGTGCCTCAGAGCCCCCAGCTGTACAACAGGGGGAATAACACTCCTTTCGGCACACTTTTGCCTCCCTCCTTCCCATAAGGCCCAGGTTGCAATTTAGACAAAACCCCCAAAGCAGCCACATTTTGAGTTAGATCCAGCGCACTGGTAGAGCCATCAAAATATCAACATAGAGTTTACCATAGGCCAACACACAAACGTAGTTTGAAGTGGTCATCACCCAAATGCACAGTCTCTCTTGCTTGTAAATCTGGCCTCTTCAGCATCAAGAGGAAGTAGTATCACACTGAAACCCATCTCACAAGCCTTATGAGGAAAATGGATCAAGAATTGGATAACAGCTCTCTCCAGACTCAGGAGTCAGATATTTTAGAGAACTAGTTTGGAAATGATCCAAATGGTATAATTAAGGGATCAAGATCAAGTTAAACTAGACTTAAATAGCTCTGAAACAGTATCAAAGACATTCAAGCACAAAATTGTTCTGCATTGCGGCACCATTTGGAGGTTCTGGCACAGAGGTCCAGTTCTGTCATGATGCTTATCTATACATTAAGATAGGGCTTAAATTCCCCAAGCCTGATAGGTCTCTGTTATTCTTCATGCTGCCAATGCCTCTATTGAGAAGCAGTTTCTGCCACAGTGTCTATGTAGCTTTCACCTTCCATCTCCACATGGGAAAGTATTGCTCAATCAATATACTAACCTGGAATAATAAGGGGTAAAAGGGCTGATATCCCAGCAGTCAGGACCTTAGGCACGAAACTCTCGGCTTATACCCATGCTTGAAATCTTCAGCCTGCATCAAGCAGAGCAAGAGTTAAATCATCCCATAAAGATAAGATTTTATGTGTGGGAAACAGCTTAAATCTGTTCCAAAGCAACGAGCAAGACTGACCCCCTTCACTGGTGTGAAGCTGGAGTTTAAGAAAGCTGGGGATCAGCCTCAGAATTTGGGGCTTTCCAAAGTAGTTATCCCACTTACCAATCTTTGCTTGTTCTCCCTTAACCATCAGTTGAAGAACGAGCATTTGGAGACCTGAATGATGCAAAAATTGCCCAGATTTTGCGTCTTTGTGATTCCTGAACATAAGTCACAACTCGATTCGGAGCATATTAGATCTTGAATTATATATGTATTTTTTTCTTGATCAAGAATACATTTGTAGTGAAAGGAACATTGTGTATTTTGTTTGCAATGCTGTGACTAGGTTTAAGATTGGCCAAATACAGTGATATATGTCTGCTTTGTTCTCCTCATAGCATTTTTCTGGCTCTTTAGTAGGAGGTTTATGGCTTTCTGTGCAATATGAATTCAGCAGCCTGTATTTTTTCTTCAATAATAAATACAATGTTTACAAGAATAAAACCTCAATTCCTGATAGAAATATGCACCCTCATACGTATGTCAGTGCCAGCGGCTCCGATCTCTTCCCATCGGAAAGTACCAGGAGTAAGCTCACAGATGCACATCATCCCCAGAGGGTTTAAACAGCTGGTCTTGGCTCACAGGGAGCTTCACAGACCTGTCCCTGCTATGGTGCAGCTCACCCCAGCAGAGGAATGCTGTGCAAGACCTGTGCGAGGAGGGAGGCTCCTGCTTGCCTGAGGGACCTGTCAAGTCGAGGGCACTACATGGCACACGGGTCATACGCCTGAGAGGCCAGCAGCTGCCACGTGCCACTTGTCACAGTGCTCCTTGAAAGAAGGGTCTTTTGAGGTGATGCTCGGGCGAGCGGCAGTGCCATACAGCTGCCTGTCCCTGCTCGGAGACCACCAGCACACACAGAGGCAACAGGGCTGGAAACAGACAGGCCAACAGCCCCTAGAGGGATGCAAGCTGGAAGAAGGCTGCTAGCACTAAACCTGCTGGTTGGAGCTCAGCTGGAAGTTAGGTATCTCTTTCAACACACCACAGAAAGGGTACGATGGCACAGAGGCAATGTTCCTGCAGCAGGATAGGTCCCAGTCGCGTAGATGAACCAACAACAGCCATAGCTCTACAGGCACAAGATGATTTAGAGCAGGATTCAAATCTCTGTGGCTGAAACACGGCAACCAGGTGGACATGTCCCAAATGCCAGGTTGGATGCATCACAGCTTCCACTGACCTCGGAGCTAATACAGTCCTTTCACAATTGTGGTGCCAGTTAAAATTACAGTTACCAAACTAGAAAGGGGGTTGAAGTCATTGTACTGCCACTGCGAAGGACACAGCCTGCTTGTGTTTACCTCACCTGGTACCCAGCAAGTGACCCAGAACCAGGAAAGCACAGGTTTTAATACACTTGTTACTGTTAAGCACAGTTATAACCCACCCATTGTATGATTACCAAACCCACACTTAAACCAAAGCTGCAGATGGACCCTTTTGCTGCCGCATCTCCTTAATAAATGTATTTGGAATAGCAAAAAACAAATATATGATGCTGTAGAAAATGACACCAGAGGAGCTGCAGAGGGGCTGTAGCCAATGATCAGAACTAATGGATCACTATTTAATGACAATACTTAGGACTTGAATAGGTTTGAAGCTTCAAAGAGCTGTGCAAACTGTAGCTAATTAATCCACACAAAATCCCAGCCAGGTGTTAGTGGATTCTTTCCATCCTTACACAAGGTTCAGAAGATTACAGACTAATTGTCCCCACAGTTACAATGGAGGAGCTTGGAGATTGCTAAAGTAGGAGGAAGCATGTTCATGCGGATTCAAACCCCACCACACACAAAATGAGAGGTTTAGGCCCTTGGAAACATTAATTGAGCTAATGATTCATCCCTTTCCAGTGACCCTTGGGGCTGCTATGATTATTATTATCCTAATCTTCAAAGGGAGGAGGGAAAGGAGCATCAAAAGATGAAGAGCCCATGTAGGAACTTGGTAGAGGAGAGGGTGAGAAAGCAGACCTCAGGATGAGCAGGAGCAGTGTGCAAGGGCAGCAGTGTATTCCCCAACCACTCTGCTTGACAGTAAACATTTGGCCAGGCTGGGTCCGAACACCAGCTGCCCAGGTAAGAATAGAGCTAAATCCCTCCTCAAACACCCCGGCACCTCCTCCCTCTGGAAAGGCCATTTGGCTAATGCAGTGTTTGCATATGTTAACCTGGAGCAGGCTGATGCTGAGCCACCCCCTCCGGAGCAAGGGCTGAGCAGATGGAGATGCGCAGGAGAAGGGATTCACCCAGAAGCAGCACTTGTGGGCTCTCTGGAGGAATAAAGGAGAAAGCAGGAGCACATCCCTTCATCCCCTGGGTACTGGCAGCATGGGAAGCAGCAAAGACCCCAGAGGAGAGGTTCCAGCCCCTGGCACTAATGGTGCTGCTGCTCTGCTTGCAGGGCTCTGAGGCACAAGGCAGGCTCTGGGGCATGGGGCTCTCTGCATGGTGAAGGGCAGGAGCCTATCCCAGCCACTAAACACCCTGGAAAGACCAGGGAGGAAGAAGCAAGGGATCTTCTCGGCGGGCAGTGTTTGGGTCTCTGGCTTGTCATATAGTGACCAAGCAGTCTGCGTCCATTCTGCCACTGTCACAGTGAAAGATTGCTTCACCAGTTTGCTACTGTTTTCACTTGGTTTGTATTTATGGTATAAACTCTTGAAGGTCTCCTGTTAAGGCGATGCGTAGCAAATTCACTGTGGTCTGTTACAGATGGGCTCACATCTCTCCCTCTCTACTGGTGTCATATGTGGCTGTGGAGTCATCATAAGGGACAAAGAGAGACTTACCAGCCAGATCTGTGAGCTTATGCAGCTTGCTCCTTGGGCTGCAATTCAGACTAGCTGCTGCAACCAGAAAACCCAGGGCAGATGAAGCTGCAATACTTCTGTTCCACAGGGAGCCTTTCAGCTCATCCCCTTCCCTGCCTGCTCCTCAGGACCAGCTCAGACCACTTCCATCTTCAGTCATGCAATACCAGGTTTGATGGATCTGAGCTCTCCTGAGTCATCACGGATTTCTGCAGATCCCTCACTGTGCAGCTCTACAGAGCAAACAGAAAGAGTTTGCCTTTCCCTTTTTGCATGTGGTTTGTCATCATTCAGCTGGGCACCGCAATACAACTAACTAATCTTCAGGCTTACAGGGCACTTTGCCATCAGCAATTCAGCACAGGGGAGGGAAATAAAGCGATTTCTTTTCTTTGTCGCTGGCCGTCACACTAATACCACAGCACTGAATGGGATCAATGAGAAAGTGCTGCTACACTTCCTTAATGCTTTATTACAGGCACCAGGGTCCTGCTAAACAGCATAATAAAATATCAATAAATAGACTGTTTGCTGTGAAGGCTCCTTCTGCTTCTGCAATTTCTCCACCTCAAGCACAATCTCTGCAGTTCAGTATGTTTCAGCACAGGCAAAGGGTATTCTGGCACGTGGGGAGAGATGGGAATGGATAGATGGATGAATGAGCGGAGGGATGGGCAGCAGGCACAGGGGCGCTGGCTTTCGGAAGCTGGGAAGAAACAAGCACATCACCAGAGAATCACTGATGCCCACTGAAATAGTTCTGCTTTCAGCTTCCTACAAACCCCCAAATTGTTCATGTAAAAGCAAGACCGATTCCGCTCCTTTATTGAACACTCTAGAGAAAAAGAAACAGCGATGTTTTTGAAGCCAAGGTTTTGGGGACTGTTGGCACAAAGGGCTATTTCATTGGGAAGGTACTCAATACAGGTACAGAAGTAGGGAAAAGCAAAATATAAGAAGGCCTACGTAAATCATTGTGATTAAACACAGACAAAAATGGGTCTTGATGAGTGATGAAAGCCACCAGGATTTTCATTTTGGAAAAGCAGGCTTTGACCTTCCTGCAGAGCAGGAAATCCTCTACCCAATCTGCTCTTCTGACTCGCTCCATTTTTGATATAATCTTTTTAGTGCCTCTGCCTAGAATATCTCGGCAAAGCTCCTCTGCTGAGAGACAGCTGGCTCTGTGATGCAGGGTGGTATAACACAGACCTCCTTTTGCATTAATAGCTGGTGGTCTACCCAAGCTTTTGGGTTAGCGAGGGCTCCGTGCAGCCTGGCTCTGGACCTCAGCCAGCCTGTGCCTGAAAGATCTCTGCTGACCAAGGTCTGTCCTGCAGCTTCCCCCGGGGGGCTTTGGCAGAGTACCTGATAAAGATGTCTTCAGCGAGTCTGACATCAAGCTTTTATGCTGTTTACAAGAGATCTGTCACAGACAAGTGCCTTCTGCATGGAAGCTGTTTCCTCTCCAGGCAGAGAGCAGAGGACATCCTAAATTAGCTCCAGAGAATGGAGTTATTCCAACACAGCCAGACACAAACTAAGCCATGCTTGAAGCCGCACAGAGCTGCATCCTATTGAGTTTGGCTTACAACCTGTACATTTCCTCTCCCCTTCCTTCTTTGCTTGGCTTCCTGACCTTGCAGTTCATGCAGAAGTTCAGTGGGAGAGAGGGAAAAATCTGGAGGGGAGGGATAGGAGGTGGCAAGGCTGAGAAATGGCTGCTGGGAATGCTTTGGAAACCACCCAAAAGTAGGAATGCATCGTTGTGAAGGGGACTGACAAAGCAGTCAGGAGCTCTGCCTCAGGGGCTGCAACCCACTCCTCCTCTCAGACACTCACTCAAAACCCAGGAGCTCAGCGCATAAGAGTGGCTGCAGTTCATCCTCCATAAACCAGGGTCTTCCATGGCCTCTCTTCCCCCTTTGCCACTGCACTGCAGAGCAGAGCGAGGTGCTGCACACTCCCTCATGTGTGTATGGAGGGGGGGGCAGCGTGGAGTGGTGGAGGGTTCATTTCTCTGATCATAAATTCAGCCTCCCGTAAACTCAATTCCATGATGCTGCGCCTGTGACGTCAGTAAATCACAGCCATATAGACGGGAAGGCAACAAGAGCATGCAAAGGGAATGTAAATGCATCCGGGAAGCCGGGGCCATCACTCACATCAGGATGCTGCTGAGCTCAGACAGGAGAGGCAGGTCTGATAGCTGCACAGGCAGAGAGGCCAGTGCCGGCTCCTACCCGCTGGCATTCCCACCAGCCACCCAGCAAAGACAGCATCTTGCAGAAGGAAATGGGAAGCATCTGCCTGGAAGCTGCCTTAGCTGAATGGATATTTAGGTTCTGTGTACCTGGCAACCCCAGGTTTTTAACAGCCGGGTTTCATCATCTCTTGTCTCTCTCCATAAAAGCTGATATTCCTCTTGTTTTAATGACCAGATTTTCCCCAAAGGGACAGCGTTTATTGCACATTTGACACCTGCTGTACAGAGCCGGGTGCACAGCAGTACAAAAGATGGTGGATTGCCCCTCTTTGTAATAACAGGTAAGCCTCTGCATCCTGGTGCTCCCACTGAAAGTGCCTTGTATATTGCAACACGCAAAATCTCCTCAGATGCCACTAAGTGAGAAGGGACTGCAGATGTTCTCAGGGGGGAAGAGTGAGGCATTTGTGGCCTGATATCTATGCAAGATGCCCAAAGACTCTGGAACATGCTGAGAGCTCTGCCTCCCCTTGCTCACTGAAAGCATCCTGCTCTGTTACCATGGCTGAATTCACCCTGCCTGGGTCTGCCCAAACCCCTTGCTTCTTCAACAGCAGATCCCAACTGGATTTCACATCCAGGTGACCTTCTTCCAGCTGGCCATCACATGCGCGGCTCTTGGCAGCACAACGTGATGCTGACCTGAGCTTCCCCCCTGCACACAGCGCTGCTCCGCAAAGCAGAGGCCGATGCAGCAGCAGCTTGCTGGCAGCCCCGTGGGTAATCATGATGAGCAGGGAAAGCCTGCTATGCCCTCTGTGAATACAGCAACGCGCCTCCTCCACCCCCTTCGAGTACCCCTCTTTGAGTCCTGCCACGCCAGCACAAACTACTTGTCTCTGGCCCCCTCTGCTTTGCCATGCTGCTCCTTAGCCCCCCTTGCAGGGTGTCTTTGTGAGCCCCTGAGCTGTCACAGCACGACTGCCCACCGAACGTGAAGCTAATGCTGTGTGACATCGCGCTCCCAGCACATCACACACTGAAGATGAGACCAGCTGAGGCTGCTCCGTGCTTCCTGTCCTGGAAACTTCCAGCACCAGACACAAGTCTCCCCCCAAAGAGCTTTTCCAGGGTGATGGAGGGATTCTTTTAATGCATCTGAACTCAGGCTGTCACAGACTTCATCACCTCCTTTCTCCCCAGAGCAGGGTGCCTAACTCAGCAGCAGCAGATTGGGTCACAGGCTGATTCCTGCTCTGATCCAACCAAACTAGGAGAGGCAACATTAGAGGAGTCTCAAAACCTTCTCCCGTAGTAGAGGCTGTCTGTATCACCCCTGGCTGTGCACGGCAAAAGCCATCAATAAGGTTTGCTAGCAAGGGAGCTGGGTGAAAGATTCGGTTCTCCCTTGTGTAGAACAAAACCTCATCTCAGTCCTGCGGGCTTCTTTTAACTGCCTCCATCCCTTCTCTGAGGAGAGACTTCGCACAGGAGTCACAGATGGGCAAGGGCCGTTTCTACGCGCAGCCATTGCAGTAACTGTGCTTCATCCACTTGCTGACAAAATGCCCCTCACCAGAGAAACAAAGAACAGCTTTTAAAAGAATCCATCCTCCCTCTACCTCTAAACCACGCTCCCCTTCTGATTGACAGCTTGGGAAAGTTCCTAATTATGTCCCCTGGATACTTTGGAGGCCACCCACCCCTGAGCGTGATTTGATGGCTCAGCGAATGGATGGCCTCGTTTGCACTGATTTATATTACAGAGCCAGATCTAGCCTCATCAGCCTGGCTTGACCTAGTTTTTCACTTGCATAGGTCAATAAAAACACAGCAAATAGAGCTAATCAGACACTGAGGATGCACAGTTAATTTGGGCTGGTCCAAACTTACCGGAAGGCTGCTGTCATGAGAGAAAAGAGAATAAATCTTTGCCTAAAGAGTCAAAGGGAATTGTACACAGAACAAAATATCATTTCCAGGACAGATAATGCAAGAGGCTTTTTCTTGGTTTTTATGGTCTGTGTGCATGCTGTGGATGCTGCACAATCCTCCTTCCCCTGAAAGCAGGGAGGATTTGTCCCTTCTCTGAGCTGGGGTTATAAGGAATCACCAAAAGGGCATGAAGTCAGACAAAACCCAAACAACCAAAAATGTGTGCAGCTGGCTCTGGAGTGTCCAAATAAACCCTGGGTAAATGCCAGGCTGCCTTAGCTACTGGCTGTAGTGGGGCAAGGATGACCTCCTTTAAACTGCCTGTGTAGCGAGAGGAGCAGTCCTCACATTAGAGGGCTGGCTGCATGCATGCCATTGCTATGGGCACGCAGCCGGCAGGACCTCAGGCAGCAAAGAGGCACAGGGGACACGCTGCAGAATGTGCCTTACACACTGCAGGGTAACCCACACACGCACAGGGACATCCCAACCAAATGCTTGGGTTTCGTGCTGACTCACGCGTGACATTAAAGAGCTCTGCAGGCCAGGATGCAGGGAGATGTAATGCCTTACAGCCACACGCATCCTGTCCCTCCTTAGCCCAGCACGCCACGTGGTTGTGACGTCCGCAGTCGGATGTCAGCACGACTATGTCCAAGGCAGAACGCTTGCATGCATCGCCCATGCATGGAGGTAGGGTGCAGGGACCCAGCCATTTTCTGTCCTCGGATGGACATCGTGGCCCTCTCTGATCCCACTGCGAGCAGAGCACAGTAAAGATGTACTCTGCTGCTGTATTTCCCCATAGAGTCATACTGGAACATCAGTCACAGTACGTCTGCTGGTCTGTCACAGTAGGTATGCAACAGCAGTCTGTGTTAGACAGACCATACAGATGTATACAGTACAAAATACACCCAGAACACCCCAGCACGCAAAGGCCCACTCTACAACCCACTGAATGGCTCTCACTTAGCAACCTGAATGCTGCCAGCACCTTCACTAGCCCTTTTCCTTCCAAAAGCAGCCCTGACAGCAGTGCTAACAAAGGCCCATACCTGTTAAGGTGCTCCAGCCCTTTGTCCCTCCTTTCTCTTGGCTCTTTCCTCATGTGGATATTCTCATGGCTCAAGGGAACAAGCCCAGGCCTGTGATAACCAAATGAGGGTATCTCACATCCACCTTCTATTATTGCCACAGACAAGCAGAGCCCACCAGAGCTCAGGGCTGGTCTAGGACTGAGGTCAGGAGTGTTCAGTTCCCTAGGGAAACTAATAGACACGTGCAAGCCTGCTCTGCAAAGCGGGCAGGAGCTGATGTCTTTCCATGGAACACTTGCCCCCGGGGGCTGTGGGAGAGCCTGCCTCCCTGTCTGCAGCCACTGCTGCCATTTCCACTCAGGGACTGCGGCTTCAGAGCTGCAGGCGCTTGGAAACAGCCTCATAAGGGCAGGAAAAGGGGCCAAGGTCACCCATACCCGTGCTTGCACTCCAGTGAGAGCAGTCAGGCAGAACCCCATGAGAGGAAAAGCTGGCACCAACACGCTGGGAGTGATGAGGTCTCTGCTTCTGGATGGAGCTGGGATGCTCAACCTGGACTCAAAACACCCTGGGAAAAAACATCAATCCCTGCAGGCACTGAGCAGCTGAATCCCTATGAGGTAAATGGCAGGGCTGTCTGCATGGGGGGAGAAGCAGGGTAGTGTGGAGTGGATGGAGGCTGAACTGGCCACAAAGGACTGCAGGGCAGTGCGGATGACTCCTCTGTTGAACAAGTATCTGCTGCACGGTGTGCAAAGCCCACCCAGGCCTGATGCGTGCAGACCAGGCTCCATTCACCACTGTGGGGAGAGGGTTTACCTGGCACCAGAGCAGCACCAAATACCAAACACTGCACCAAGCAGCAGGCTCCGGTTCTGCCTGCCCGTGTGCTGGCTGCTGTCTCAAGTGATGCTAACATGTTTGCAGTGAGGGACAAACAGCAGCTGACAAAAGCTATTCCCAAGCAATTAGCCTCAAGAGGCCTGTGAAGGCTGCAATTGCTGTGCTGCACTGCATCCGTGTTTGACTGTACTGTTGCCAGGGCAGGAGGAAGGAGCAGGAGCTGGATGCACAGAGATGTGCTTATGTATGTGTAGGAGCTCCTGCTGCTCTGGTTGCAATTCATGGGGGTATTTCTGCAGGGGGATCCAGGCCTCCTCCTGCTGCACATGGAAAATGCAGCTCTGAGACCTGCTCCTTGGCTTCAGCTTTCTATGTCTTGGCCCATTCTTTGCAGCAATTCCAAAGAGCTGGGTGCTTTCAGGGACTCGTTCTTTAGGGAGGGAGTTGTGCAATCCCAGATGCTTGCATTGACGTAGCCTAGCTTTCTGTAAAGAACTGTTTATTCAAAAGATAACAGCACTTAGATCATAGCTTGGTGAAGGGAGGTCTGTCAGCAAGGTTATGCTCCTAGGCCAATGTCCTCCCACTGGTGCAAAAGCAAATGGGATATACCCATCCAGGAAAGAAAGCAGACTCCAATGTTTAAGTACATTGGGAATACCCAGATTATATTTCTCCCATTTTTAATCACCCTGCACCCTAACTCTACTGTCCTTTAAGGCAGGGCCAGGCACAGGGATTTAAGAGCCAAGTGCCACCACCAGCTGACACTAGCATCCGTGAGAGGTTTGCCCCCCCCAGCCCCCAGGTAAACCATGGTGTGCCATGCTGCCAGCCCCCCAACAAAGACTCGGTATTTGCAGAGCAAACTCATCGCCTCCCGGCCCTCCCCACATCCCACTCTGCAGCATCGTCCCTGTGTCTCTGGCGCCGGAGCATCAGTGTAATGTGATGTGACACCTTCCCCCACACTTTGTTATAAATATCATGGTTCACTCTAACTGTGTCTGACACCCCCTTGGAGGCATCTTCTCATGCTCCCAGCCAAGATGTGGGCACGTGCAGGTCCCCCCAGCGTGCATTGTCTCTGATGGCAGGAGGCTGCCCTCCATACCCTGTCCTTCCCCACCACCAGCAGCAGAGATAGCAGAGGCAGCATGACGGGGTTGTGTAGGGTGAGCCGTCTGCAGGGATTCCTTTGCGTTCAGCCTGACTCTCCAAGAAATAACACTGCTACATCACAGCCTTTCCCTTTTGTTCTTCCATAAGACGGATGCCAGCGCAAGGGACAGGGGGTTGTATTTCCCCGTGACCAAAGCCTGTTACTTGTTTGGAGAGCAGAGCCATCTCCTTAGCACCATACATACCCCACCACTTTCCCCGGCACCCCCTTCTTAGCTTGTAGTTATAGTAAAATGCCACTAGATGTCTGTCAGGGTCCTACACACTGCCTGCTAGGGGTAGCCCTGGTAAACAAGGCTGGGGTGCAAGCTGTGCGGAAAGCTGTCTGCTTCTCACTTCATTATCCCAGTCAGGCTTTTGGATATTATTGGACCTGCGGAGAAATCTCAGTTTTCCATTTATTTCCTTCTAAGAAATGCGGGGAAGCTGAGTATGATCTCTGCGTACCATAAGCTCTTCTCCAGTTTCATGGCAGATGCTTTTTAGGCAAGTTTTAAAGTGTCTCCTTAGGAAATGGCCTTGATGTAGCTACCTCCATTAAGGCTGCTTAGACAGGCTTTCACCTCTACCCTACTGCAGATAACAGGAAGATGCTGTTCCAGTACCAGCTGAGAGCAAACCCAGCTGTGCAGCCCTTGAATAAGCCCTTCCTAATAGGACCACTCACCCCAAATCAACCCTACAAAGGGCAAAACATTCATGCAGCCCATGTTCCTTGAAGACCTGAGGATGTCTTGCAAAAGCTACATCACTTTTTCATCATCCTGGTCTCAAATGAGTGTGCCCTGAGCTGACCTCCTAAAGGCATCCCTGGGCTCATCCCTCTCTTGCCTCTCCATCCTTTTAATTCTGTCGTTATCACCTTCTCATCCTGGGGGACCTGTTCTGCTCTGTTGGAGGGTGGGATGCCCATTGATGGGCTGTAACTGCAGCTGCCTCTGCTCCTGGAGCCGCCCGTGGTGCTGGAGCACAGGTCAAGTCAAGGAACCGCTGCCCAAGAGCCATCACTGAGGCTTCTTCTTCCAGCAAGAGGGCAGCTGCAGCGTTATGGTTTCACCTCTTGGGTAACTCTCTGCGGCAGATGCAATGCAATTACCGTCACTGATGTAAGCACAATTACTGCTCAAGCTGCTTGAGAGATGCCAGCTATTTTTCAGATGAAATTTGGGAAGGAAATCATTTCTTTTTGTGTTTTGAGGAATTTTCAATTTCCACTCGCTTCTTTTTCTCTCAAAAGCAAAGTATGAGAAACAGCCTTCCCTTAACACTGTTGATGTAAAAACATATTAAGGAAACATGAGGAAGGAAAAGAGGAATTTGTAAGAAAGAAGCTATCTTTCGAGTAGAAAAGAGAGCATTTTACATATTTTACTTTCTTGCTCAATTTTCTTTTTTCCTCTTTCTTTTCCAAGGGTATTTATCTTTCTATGTAATAAAGTTAGCTTGAAAATGATGTTGCCTAGCTTCACATGCAGCTCTATCCTGTAGAGGTCAGGATAGCATAGGAGCCTCTGCATCCAGAGCTGTATCTCCCTATGGCTTCACAGCCCAATGCCAGGCCAAGGAGTTTGGGACAGTCATAGAGATGGAAAGCAGATTTCCTTCCCTTTTGCCCAGTATGAGACCAAAGGGGACACCCTGTTACAAGCGACCAGAAAGGCATCTGGCTGATGGCTGGATGGGAGAAAAGGGTAGCTGTGAAACGTAATGGAGAGGACAGAAAAGAGAGACAGAGGTAGGTACATGGCTTCTGAGATCTGGGGTGTAATGAGCACAAAGCATTTGGAAAGGCTCAGAAGTTGCATCTGAAAAGCTCTCCTGGCTGATGTGTCAAGGAGTTTCCAATCGCCTTTCAAAAGCTTCTCTCTGCCGCCTCTTGCTCCCTTTGTAATGGGTGGCTGTTTCTAATTATCTGTAAATGTTAAATGTTCCCTAATTCAATCAGAACAACTCGTTCACAGATGGCAAACCCTTCATCTGCTCAGCTTTCAGCGGAGTATCTGACTCAAGAGCCATTGATCTCTTAGTTCCCAGGGAGGCTGGCTGGAGACATGCAAGGGATGAGGAGAAGAAAGGAATGTGTAGTGCACAGGAACAGTTTCAAGTCTTCCTCTCTTCCCTTGACAGCTCTCACACCATCCTCTGCTCCCCCATAACCCTGTCCTGGGCAGGATGCCACCATCATTGATGCTGGCAGATGCGTGACTTGGGTTAAGTCTCTCCTCCTCTCCCCACGGCCATGTTAATGCTCCTTGTCTCGTCTGAGTGAGCAGCCCTGTTCAGTGCCACCTCACCCCACACCTTACAATAGGTACACAGTGTGGCATGTTGGACCCTGACGCAGTTATGTCATGGACCTGTGGTTTATCTCACCCTGCATCCCAGCTCCTGTCATCACTATGCTAGCTCGTGTCACACTCATGCTTAGCAGATGGTGATGCCATTGGACTCTGCATTTCTTACATCATTTCCTACTGCTGAATGGCACATGTCAACACTCTGTGTCCTTTCCTATTCTCTGCTCCTAACACTTGTGCTCAGTCACATTTATCCCCTTCAGCTATAGCACTTTTCCCCATGCTGCCATCCAGATTTGTTGGCTGGGGCAGAAAACTACTGCCCAAAGCCTAGGAAGAGCTGTAACAGGAATCCTAAATCAGGTAATTGCATTGATGATACTGAGATTTTCAATTTACATCGCAGGAGCCATGGGGCATGGGGGACAAAGGACGGGGGTGGTGAGGTTTTCTTGTTAAACCCAAGGAAACTCTCTTTCCTGCTGATTCCTAATGATTTATTGAAGCATCCAGTCTCCCGCTCAGACCTCGAAAAGGGTCTCTCCTTTGATCAACCAGTGACTCACCATCTGCAGCCGAGGTGATTTACGACAAACGCAAGCTATTTCTGCACATAGGAGGAGAGAAAAATAGGCCTCATCATCACTGAGAGGGTGGGAAGGATGAAAAACAAGCCGCCCACAGGATAATGCTGGCTTGGGCTGCTCCTCACGGCTCCGCTGCTTCCCCAGTACCTCCGTGCAGCGCGTGGCTCCCCACAGCAAACACTCTGCTGCGATGGGTTGTGTGGGGGAGACTCTGCGTCTCCAACAAATGGATCCATGCCAGGATAGGAATAGAAGAGCTTAAATTATACTCTTCACGTTGCTTCGTGGGGCTGGGCGCGGGTCTCCGTCAGCCGTGCTGACAGAGCAGGGCTGCGAGCACGTGGGGCTGCGAGGATTGGCAGCTACTGTCGAGCGCATAGACTGATCACGCTTCCAGGGCTGATCCTGCTCTTTTCAATACCCATCTTTCCCTCCCTCATGGAGCAGACAAGATCTAATCACTTCCAGATCTATTTCCTGGAAACCTCTTTTCTTATTTTCCCCAAAATCTCCAGGCAAATCCTGCCAGAAAAATCCTTAAAGACCCCTAACCTCTTTCCATGACATGCCTAAAACCTGAAGCATCACCTCCACCATCCTCGTAGCCTTCACTTTCTGACTCTGCAAAAGGCTGTGATTAAAACCAGATTGTTTAGAGAAGGAAAATGTTTCATCGTGCAGGAGGTGAGCAGATTCGCAGCTAACATCCAGCCACCCATGAGAGACTCCCGGCACAGCAAGCGTTGCAGAATTGCTGCTCCATATCCTCCAACAACTGGCTAAGGAGAAGCAAAGTCATTAAAGTATGCATTACATTCACTGTAACAATCCTTGGGCAGAAGCTTCACGCAGAGCTCCACTGGGCAAAGTGGAGCAGTGATTAGGGAGAGTTTGTTAATGAAGCGGATTTTAGTGACTAAAGGCAAGTGGAGAGAGAAGAGAGAGAGAAGACTTCATCAAGGGGTATAATGCGGGCTCGCTGCAGCTGATCTTCAGTGGACATAAATCAGTTCGGCTCTCCCAGCTTTTATCAGCAGAGGATCTGACCCACGGGATGTGCGAATCACTGAAGGGCATAGCACCAATCCCATCGTGATTAAACCGCTCATCTTTGGCAACTGGCCGCTGCAGATCTCAAAGCGTTCTGCAGATGTCCAAAGCTGCTTTAGAGCCATAAAGGTTTTCCTCCCATTTCCAAACTTGCCTTCTTTGTACACTCCCTGATGGTTCAGCTGCTCTAAACCAGGGCAATCCCCCTGAAGCAGAGGACGGCAGTGTAAAGGGACCCTGACTGAAAGCACAGTCAGCCCTGCTGTTGTGATCTCTCTGGGCCATCCGCCTCTGTAATGAAAGTCAGCATCACCCTGTGGGTACCAGCAGAACATGACCAATTTACTCTGTCTGAGGCTCTATTCCCAGCTCCACAGTACGTGTTTTGCCCTGTGTGAGAGATGAAAGGGTGAATCAGTGCTCTTAAAAGACCCAACACGGTTTCATCAGTGCACAGATGGTGTGTAGAGCACACACAGCATCCCCAAATGAGAAAAATACACTTCCTGTTCCCTTCATACCTCTCTGATTTGTCATCCTCCTCCCCAGATTCATACGTAAGGGCACCCTAATCCCCTTTACGCCATCCCCTCAATGATGTAACTCCACCACTTCTAATACCCTTGGAGTTCCAAGTCCCTGCTCATGTGCAAGTGCAGCACGAGGCGGGGAACCCGCATCCCTGTTGCAGTGCAGAAAGGCCATAGAGGAAAAGAATGAGCTGGAAGTGGAGAGGATCAGCAAAGGGCAAAATAACTCCTGTTAGATGCAGGACGGGTGTCTAAAGGACTCCAGAGCACTTCCCAGAGGGCCCAGGCACCTGGTGCATGGCTTTCCAATGGCTTTCTGGTACTGCCAGCCTTTATCCTCTGGTATCCATAGTGTGAGCTCTTCCAGGAGCTCTAGTCTCCCTCCTGATGCTGAATTACTTGTGACAGGAGGAGATTAGATTTGATGGGAGCAGGGATGGATGGCTTTGGGGAGACATCTCTCTTTCCTAGAGGAAAACTGGGAATGAAGGGAAAGAAGACCTCCTGCAGTGCTAGGTGGAGTTCAAGCACAGAAGAGAGAAGCAGAGAGATTGCAATCAGATCTTACACAGGCTTTCCACAGGTCCTTCAGGCACAAGTACCTCAGTTTGGCAAGCCCTCCTAATTCCCTGCAGTTAGCAGTAAAAATGAGGCATTTTCCCAGCCACCATCTGATCCTCTTCATCAGTCACCGCTCTGCACTGCCCACCCACCCATCCCTATTCATCCTCAAGATAAACCCACTTAGCCAAGCCCCTTCCTATACAGCCCTTCATCACTAAGAATCGATTTCCTATATTGACTGAGCAGGCCCCAGCCATTAACAAGTTCATTTTCCACCACTTAGATGCAGATGGATTCCCTCAGGAGCCCCAGGGTCACCAAAGTTTCACTAACAGGCACTGTAAAAGTATTTAAAGGCATTAAAGGAAAAAGAAAAAGGAATCTCTTGACGAATGGAGAGAACCCACAGCCCCACTCCTCTCAGGTTATCTTAAAAGATGAAATCCTTGCTGCTTGCAGAAGGACAGAGTGCTCTTAACAGCTTGTCCCTGCTATTATCCATCTCACAACACATCATCTCCAAAGAGGGCCAGATTCCCATAGTGCACCAAATGGAAACCATCTATGCATTTACCTAAGCTCTGGATGAGCATGCTCCAGCCACTAAGGGCTTTTGGCCTCCAAACTGTCCTGTTAGCTGTGGCAGGTTGTCTGGTGGCAAAGTGAGGCATGAAATGATGAAGCCTCCGACTCAGATTTGGATGCTCAGGTACTCTAGCAGCAGTGGGTATTATAGACAGGCACTGGCAGCTCTGCTGCAAAGCGAATTCTAGTTCCAGTTGCTTATATCAGGGCAAAAGAAACACGACTGTGCCCTACCTGGCCTTGAACACCACACAGAATATTACATGGGAAAATACGTGTCAGAAATATAGACTAACAGAGACTCGATATCAGGAGTCTGTTTCCACTGCTTGAAGATCTCTGTCTTCTTGCCACAGACAAGACATGCTGAATTCTACTACCATGAAACTCCATGTAGATGCTCTTTTAGCTGTCACTCTATGAGAGGGCAGCTTGGAACCCAGAACCATCACCAAACCTCCACCCAAAGCATGGTCGATTGAGCTCTGCAGACAGCTTCCACTGGGAGCTCATTTGTGTCGAGAACTTGAGATACACATGTGAAGAATTTGCAAACAAGAATGTAATGTGACATTTTTCTCCCTGCTTGGAAAGGGATGACTCATGAAGTCAGCCTCCAACTCTTCCTGTGTGCCCAAAATGGCAAGGTCTTACAGCATTTGGAAGTAGAGCCACCTACCCCCAAATACTAGGAGGTAAGGTGAATAAATCTGACTCTCCCAAGACTCCCTATTGAGGAGGAATCCATGAATTCCCATGGATTCCCATGGGAAGGCTGTAAAGTACCTCAGATCTGCCGTACTTTTCTTAGTATCGTTTTCCATCCTCCAACCAATCAGCTAGTAGGAATTATCAGGCAGAGCCTGGCTATTTGGCTAGTTGGGTGGCTATTTGGCTTAGTTGAGTGAAAGCTTGGGTGAGACTTGCCATGAGGACAAACGCTCATCCAGCTCCCCCAGGGAGACGAGCAATGCCTCCCTACCCAGCACCTCCAGAAAGGTCTCATAGTCTCCTAGGAGCTCAGCATAAGGAAGGTGACCTCCTCCCTCCAACATCTGCAGAATAGGGGAGAATGATTGCTCCCACTGTTGGACAGGAGGAGGGAATTGGCCCATGACGAGAGGTTTGTCCTCTGAGAGAGAACAGTAACATCGTTCCGCTGGCCCCTCTGCAGCTACTCCAGGCTGACAGAAACATTTCCCTTGGAGTCCCTCCAAATTCACATCTCCAGCTCCTCAGACTGCAGCAAAAATCCCCTCACTAGACAAGAGCCAGGCCCGGTTGGCATTTACAAAAGCAGGCTGCAAAGGGGATTACTCCGGGTTCACAAAAGCACTGTTTGGATTAAAGCCCTTCACCTTCCCTGGGATGATGGAGGAGCATGCACGGGAGACCTCCACTGCATGCACAGCCTGGCGATAGCCTCCCCCTGCTCTCCAGCAGGAGATGCATTAATGCCAACAAGGTAAACTCAGCCTGTATTATTCATATCTGTATTTATCAAGTATTTATGCTGACAGCCTAGAGGGCGATAAATCAGCATCACCGGGATGTGTTGATTCCTGCGGCTGATTCTGATGCTGACAAGGCTGATGCCTGCCTCGCCTTGTGGAGAGGGGCAAAGGGCTCTGCTCACCAAGGAACAGCTCGTTTGTGACAGCCAGAAATGAACAGCCTGGCTGGGAGCAGGGGGGAGAGAGAGGACAGACTTTGCTGGATGTGCGTCACAAGCAAACGGCGCTGAGGGGGGAAGGTGCTTGTGCAGCAGAAATGTGTCCCCACCTGGATGTGGATTTAAGCAGAGCTCACTCCTGCCTCGGAAATGCTGGGGCTGCCTTCTGTGTCCAGCCACAACTGCAAAGACTGGGCTGCCATGCTGCCCCTTCAGTTGTGCTCAACTCGGTCCAGATGTACACCAGAAATTCCCAAGTCTGGTCTGGATTTGCTGTACATCTGCATTGGAGTTGCTTCAGAGATACACCTTGACATGGGGGAGTTGATTGCAGGGGGGTGACAGTGGAGTTGCTCTGCTGATGGCGATGTCCCCGTCCAGACTCACTGTGGCCTTGCAGTAGCTCTGCTGCCACAGTATTGAATTTACACCCTGGTGCCATTGACTTGACAGCCTGAAAATGAGACAGGCCTGCAAACCTCTTGACTTCTCACCCTCTGATCCAGAGATCGGGTTCCAGAAGAGCTTATGCAAGAAAAGAAGCATGTTTGTCCAGCTCCTAAAAGCAAAGGGCTTATTTCCACTTGTAAATTTACAGCAAGTTCTGATCCCGATTCAAATCCAAAGCAGAACATGTCAGTGAATTTCCAGTTCAGAAGAAATCCTCTCTGTGGCTTTTCCCTCATGGATGACTACACAGCAGCTTCTAAAACCCTCAGACAGAAGGCTATTCTGGGTATTGGGACTCTGTGTCCTGCCTTCCTTGCCACACATTGGCACTGCCAAGGCACTCAGGAAGGCAGAGCTACAACACTGTTCAATAATGCATACCATTTTCTAATACGATAACCTCTGGGGTTTGTGCATGCTCTGAATGAGCTGTGTCAGTGCCAGAGAGTGTATCAGTTCCCATGTTGGAGCTGAGAGACAAGCGTGAAGAGAAGAGGGACAATTCCCCTCGCTGCACCTCATTAGCAAGGTCAGGAACACATAGAACGGTTTGGGTTGGAAAGGACTTTAAGATCACCCAGTTCCAACCCCCTGCTATGGGCAGGGACGCCTCACACTGGACCACGTCGTATTTCCACCCCTATTTTCTTTCTCTACGCCATCGTACCTCTGAACGCTCCGTCTAATCTGTACCACCGGACGCATGTGTACGCAGCCGTCCCGCCGCGGACCCGGCGATGCCCGGCCCGTCGGAGCCGATCCGGCTGACACTAGGTGGTGCTCGGCCGTTGTGCTCGGGGCTGGCGCTGGGGCTCCTAACGTTTTCCTTTGCCAGGTGCTCGGCCCGTTGCTCCTCCAGACAGGCTCCTCTCGCCGTGGCCGTGGTCCCTATGCCGGGCAGGACCGACACAACCGCATCCTGCGGCTCCGGCGGGATGCTTGCACTGACCCAACAGCTGAACGCGAGAGGTGCCCCAGCAGCGCTCAAGACGTTTGGAATCCTTTCTCCTGCCTATCAACAGATGGAGCCTCCACCCCTCCTCTGCCGTGCTCTGCTTCAAACTAGAACCATCTCCCAGCAGGAACTTCAGCTTTAATGGAGGGAATGAAAGGCGCTTGTTGGCACGGAAAGCCCAGAAGAGTGGACCAAGCCACACGTGGATGCTGCTTGCAGCAGTTTTACCCATTCAGGAGCACTCCAGACCAAGTTTGCACCTAGTGCTGCTTGGATTGAGAGGCACCCAGATCGTTTTCTGTTGGGCATTTCCCAACATGGGTCCTTCCAAGCCCAAGAGCTTTGCACTTAGTGGCACTTTCCACTGAAAGCCCATAGAGGAATTCATATTGCTTCCTGCAAGGCTGGTATTCCTAATCTCCCTGGGCTTCTTTTCTCCATGTATAATGAGGATTACGGATTAATTCCTGTCTCACAAGGGGGTGCTGTGGGGATTGAGAGGGTTAAGGCAGTCAGATAACATTGCAGGAAGGCTATTACAAACTCTTCAAGAGATGGGGACAGTAAAACCCCACTGCTGTTTGCAGACTGCTTACAACCTTACCTTACAATCAGCTTCCCTTAACTGGGAGGCAATTTTCTCACCAGTTCAGATTTAATATCTTCTCCAGCTGCTGGCCCTATCCAGAGAACAGCAGGACAAGAGCGACTATCAGCACTGAATTGCCTTTCAAAGGGATAGTGCTTTCAGATCTGAAGGAGTGTCTGCTGTCTGTACAGGGTCTATGCGTGCATACGTATGTGTGTTCGTGTAAGCATGTAGGAGGCTGTATCAGGAGAGCTTAGAAGTGAAGCCAAGCAAAGAATCAGCTCAGGAAGCCCTTTGCTCCTCTGATCCCTCATTGTTGACTGTGCAGCAGACACATTATGTGTGTTTACAGATGAAAAGGCAAAAATAAAACTGATGCTGGCTTTAACATTCCCTTCAGCACAGCCTCCTGCACTGATTGAAAATGTTTATAAACACAGAACTCAATCTAATCAGCACTGCAGCAAAAACACACCAGGTACATAGCAGGGACGCAAGTGTCAACTGCACTCCCAGCTCAGAATGACAGGCCTCCGCTGGGGGCTCTTGATCAAACAAAAGCAGCTGAGAAAGCCCACAGAGGAATGTTTTGAAGAGTAACTCCTCCTCCTCTTCCTCCCCTCTGGTAATAATCATTGTATAAAATTATATAAGATGTCCATTCAAGTCTAAGAGCAGTTCAAGCCGCAGAGCTTTGCCAGACAGTGTGTGTGCAGGGAGCCACTGGAATGCGGCCATGGCTGCAGAAGGGGAGCAGAGGCACAGCCCCAGACATCAGGAGAGGAATCAGTTCACCAGTGTGGGGGAATTCCTGGGTGACATTGCCCCCTCCGTGGCAGGCAGCAGCCCCGAGGATGGAAGCGAAGTGGTCCCCTGAGGGCAATCCATCAGCTCTGCCCCATTGTTCCTGAGCATGTGCTGTGCTCATCCCAGAAAGCAGATAGGAGCTGCATTTCCAAAGATCTGGATGAGCCATTTGCCCTGATTCCAGCTCAGCAACATTTCAGCCCCCGGGAAAGGATGTGAATCAGCTTGCCAGGAAAGACCCCATCCAAAGGAACTGTGTCACTGCAGAGCCCTTACCAAACCCACCCTGTGTCCTGCACATTGCCAGAAGGCTGCACTCAACCACGTTAGCCACTGGGGAGGGACACATGAAATGTCCTAGTACAGCAGGTTGCTGCAGAGACGTTACCTCACATGTCAGCATCAGCAGAAAACTTGTGCTGGCTGAACAGCCAAAATGCTGGGCGGACAAAGCAGCGTTCAACTACAAGCAAGCCTTGTTTTTCTTCCAGCCAAATGTTGTTTCATGCTTTAATGGCAATTTTCAAGCACTGTATTAGCATGACAACGTATGTAAGTGCCAGCCAAGTGACTGCACCATTTCTAGTATCTGTGCCTGAGACAGATTTCACAGGGGGGGTAAGAGGAAGGGGCTGGTATAACTTCTGCATCTCTGTTCTGATGGCTAGTCACTATCTGATATGAGACTTCTGCCAGCCCTAAATATCAAGAGTGGGTAAATATCACTTCTGTACAGTATTAGGAATGGTTTTCGCCGTTTGCCCATTGTGGAAGGGGGATTCCTCACAGGCCAGTCCTTCAGACTGGCTGAAGCCCCAGGTAGGTTGTTCTCGTCTCTCTTTGTTTCTACTGGAATATGCTTATAGAGTTATGAAAGGGATTTGTGAGCATCAGGGTGGTTCGGGTGTTCCCACACTAAAAGCGGAAAGAATGGGCAACCTCTGAACCCCCTGCCCTATTACTGCAGGCACTATGGTATATAAAGCAGTTAGGGTTCCTCCATCACATCTCCGGTTGGGATGCGCTTTAGAAACCTACCGCTGCGAGGCAAGGAACAAAACAATCAGCTGAACCAGCTGATATAGCGAAGCAGAGGACATGCACAGAGAGACCTCCCTAAATCCAAAAAATCACTGTGATGCAATTAAATATGTTACATATTATGCTCTTCCTCCCCTGGAAATGACAGAAACCTGCCAAACTGAAGTATTCTAGTCCTGCCTTTCCCGCTCATGCGCAAGTCCCCTTGGGCTTCACGGAAATTTTGGACTCACAAAAAGCTGCAGAACGGGGGCCCCATGGCACTGTGTAATAAATCTTACAAGTTAACAGCCAGAACTGTACCAAATGTGATGGGTTTTGCTTTGCACAGGATCAGGAAAATAACACATTCTGGCTCAATCAGTTAGGCCTGATGCACCAGGGCTAATGTTCTACTGCTGCTGCTGCTAATGGATTTACATTCTTGTGTCAGATGCTTGAGGTCTGCGATTCAGGAGCCCAAGGCTCAAAGCTCTATCAAATCTCCCCATATTCTTGAAGGGAAATCTCAATCGTAGCCCAGATGCAGCAGTGAAATGTCAGCTTGCTCAGATCAAGCTATGATGGATCCCGAGTTTGAATTTGGGTGATTGATTTCAGATTTGAGTATGCAGCAAACCAGGAGGGAATCCCTGCTTTGGCCATGTCTGTTCTACGTCACCCCCCAGGAACAGCGTTCCCCTTCCTAGCAATCCCAGTGAATGACTCGAGCAACTCCAGTGTTTGCCAAACCATTGCTGATCCCCGCAGCCAAGCAGCACCAAAGGGTTGCCAAGGGTGAGAACAGACCTGCCTGGCGTACTGTATAATCACAGCTTTGGCTATTCTCTTCCCTTTCACAGAGGAGAACCTCTAGCTGCTGGCCCTGAATGTGTGAAGCGAGAGTACCCAACCCAAGATGGGTTCACAGAAACCTTATCACAATAGTGCTGAGGTCTGGCCTGCCCCATGGGTCTCAGGTGACATTGGCAATACACTAAAAGGGAGATAGGAGAGTATAACGCTGGGAGAAATGTAAGTTGGAGCATTGTGCAACGTGGGGGACTCGATTGCAACTCAGAGAGACCTGCCCAGGGGAGTAATGTCTCATTGGAGGTATCTCTTTAATGGAGTTGGGAAAAGGAATAATGAGATTTTATGGTTTAAAGGTGAAACCAGCCAGATAAACACTCCAAGGACAGGAAAATCAACTGCTGAAAAACCTGTTCAAGGATGCCAGGAGCTCTCCACATCTTGTCTGTCCACAAGGACAGGGAGTCGCGCTCCTAGCTCCGGCCTTGCAGCTTTACACAAGAAGCAGGAGGCAGAAGTCATCAGGGCAAGCTCAGCATCCGCTCCACAAGCAGGATGGCCAAAGGAATCCCAGTGGCCTTAAAGTCTGTGAATCTATTAACTAAACCTCATTACTACGTAATAACTTTTGTTATTTTGGAACAAACCTTGTATCTGGCTAATCCGCTTTGTTACAGAGCTGCCCATCCTTCCCTCGAACAGGAATTAACTTCTAAAGGAATTAAAAGAAGGAGGAGACTGCTGAAGGGGTCCTTAGAGATATCTTTTTATAGCTGCTGCCTGCCACCCCCCCCCCCCCCTTTCCCTTTTCCACTATGTGTGGTATCCTTCCCCACTGCTTCTGTCCTTTTCTGCTTGCCAGGCATTGATTTGTTCCTGTGTTGTTCTAATGGAGCTTGAAATCAACATGACTTTGTTGTTGGTTGTTGTCATTGTTGTTCACATCTTTGTTTGGGGTTCAGCATCCTTGTGGAGGCCAGGGCAGCTCAGGAGCTGGCATTTGCAGGCTAAATACCTCCTTAGCAAAAAGATCCACAAAGGCTGTGTCTGTGTCCACATAATAAGGGCTGTTACAAAGCAAAGCAAACCAGTGCCTCCCTCCTCCAGTGCATCAGCCCTTGTGCTGATTCTGAATCCCCTCGCTTATCAGCGCACACACAACGTGTCCAGAACAAGGTCCTTCTTTCAGTAGGCCCCACGAAAACACTGTATATTATCTAGGGTCTGCACCCAAAGCATTTATGAGTGCAAACCTAGATGCTATCTGATAGCTGCGTCTATTTCACTCTCTGTTTACGCAAGGTATTTTTGCAAGCCGGATCAATGCTGCTACCCCCGCCAGCAGCCACGGCCCAGACGTTCCAGCATCCTTAAGGGAATTCGGAAACCAAGCCTCGAGCCCACAAAACCTGAGCGCAGAGCACCTTAGGAAACCGACAGAGCGGCGCCCTGGGCCCCCCAGATTACCGCCTGCAAGCACGCCGGCCACTCGCCTAACAAAGGACAGCTGCCAACAGCAGCCGGCTGCAGGGGAGAAGGCGAGGAGAGGCGGCGGGAGGAGGCAGGAAGGGGAGGCGAGGCCGGGCACTTCGGTACCCCGGGCCCCGCCGCGGGCAGCGCCCGGTGCGGGTGGCGGCGATCTCCGCGGCGGGGCGGCAGCCGGAGCTCGGCGCAGGCGAAGGGTTAACGCTGCGCCCTCCTTCCTCCGAACGCTGACATCACGAGGGAGAGGGCGAGCGCCGCCGCCG
>JANRGW010038733.1:34113-55414 GCA_024733675.1 Psilopsiagon aymara | reverse complement strand
CCCCCAACGCGAGTTCGATCCGAGCCCTGACACTCCCTCCCCTGGCGGCGCTTCACGATGACGTGTTTCGACCGCGCCATGTTCCTCCCCCTCGGCGCTGTGCGTGCCATGCGGGGAGGTGAGGGCGGCATGGGGCGGTCCGGCGGCGATTTGGGGTCCGCAGAGATGGACCCTGTGCGCAGCTTCGAGCGCTGGAAGAAGAAATACACCCGGCGGACGAAGTGGCTGCGGCTGCAGCGAAAGGAGAGGAAGCGGCCCGAGTGGCAGGTGGAGCGGGAGGGCATCGGCCGCCTGGTGCAACGCTACCCTGAGGTACGGCATGGGCGGGCGGTGCTGGGCCGGAGTGGGAGCGAGGGTATTTGCGTGGAGGTAGCAGGAAAACTTTTCGTGTGATGTGTGTGGGGGTAGGGTCGTGAGGAGGAGGAGAAGGGATCTGGAGGTTCTGGGCACGGTTGGAGAGCACCCGTAGTTGGGTGCGCTGTTCCGCTGGCTATAAGCGGTGCCCGTAGGCAGCACTGCTTTGTGGCTGGCAGAAGAGCTTTCACCTCCATGAGGCAGGGATAATTCTCCATTCCTTTCCTTTTTCCGACCAGGCAGAGTTGGAGAGGGCAGTAACCCCAGCCCCAGTGGTTCTGGTGGAGGTGACTATGCAGCCAGGGGTAGTGAGACCCTTGGGGGGAGTGAGGGATTGAGAGCATGGTGAGGAGGAGGGTAAGGCAGATGGTGAGAGCGGTTACAACCAGTGGCACTTGGCCTTCCAGTATCTGAAGGGGGCCTACAAGGTTGCCAGTGATAGGACAAGGGGCAAACTGAAACAGGGGTCGCTTAGTTTAGATATAAAGAAGAAAGAAATTCTTTACCGAGAGTGGTGAAGCACTGGAATGGCTTGCCCAAGGAAGTCATGAGTACTCCATCCCTGGCAGTGTTCACGGCCAGGTTGGAGGATGGGGTCTTGAGTAACCTGGTCTAGTGGAAAGTGTACCTGCCTGTGGCAGGGGTTTGGAACTAGATGATGTTAAGGTCCTTTCCAACCCAAACCATTCCATGATTCTGTGACTTGCTGTTGGAGATGGGCACATTTGTTTCCACGGAAGATGCAAGAGGCAAACATCATACTAGAAGAGAGTTTTGTTCACCCTAAATCAGAAAATAGGTATTTGAATATTAGAGCCAGGGTCAGTGGAGTTGGTTTTGTCACCTGGATTCCCTTTAATTCCTCTGGGAGGTGTCCAACTTTTGAGATGCACTGGTTTGTGTAAAGTACTGTAATTATGGCTAACGGCTTTGGTGTGCTCTGCCTGGGGTGTTGCTCGATGTCCTGCTAACTTTCACTGAACTTGCAGCTATTGCTGGAGGAGTGTGGCAGTTGTACTTGCATGGTTGTACTTGCATGCGCAGCACTCGGCAGAGCTGATAGTAGGGACTTTGTGGTGGTTGTTAATTTAGGCAGAAAGTAATGACAGGAGGTGTAGAAGAAATGTCTGTTACTATGAAGATGTCATGAGAGCTTCTTTGGCTGAAATTAATCTGAAGTTAGTATTCTGAAGCTTCACCCAGTTGTTGGCTTCTGTGTCACCAGTGTGTATGTCTGCACATGCATCTGTTTCTGGGACATGGGTGATAACTCTTTGGGGAGCTTGGGGCAGTGTAGGTAAGGATTGGGTAGTGGGAGGCTGTGTTAATGTGTGTTTATAGAGGCTGAAGAGGAAAAGCTGGTAGTGGTGAGGCGTGTATCAATTGGAATAAAGACAGGGTAAGCATAATGTTTGTGTTAGGATAGGTTTGGGAATTGCTGGTCTCAACTCTTATGGGGTTTTGCTGTCCTCTAGCTCCAGGAGTCTCCTGCCTGCGAACTTCACGTAGATGCCTACCTAGCTTCCTGTTTTCAGTTCCTAATATCTCCTTTCCTGGTCCCTGACAAAGTTTTACACTTGGTGTCCTCCATTTCTGCTGTGTTTCCCTGGACCTGGTTAGCGGGGGTGGGGAGTGTCAAAAAGTGCCATGTGCTTAGATCTTCAGAGATCTCCAGTGAGTTTTGCATGAGGCAGGGAATCAGAAAGCTCTTCAGTAAGCTCCTCTCTGTGAGGAGCACTGGCTGAGGTCTAGAATGCGGGCTGTGTGTGAGTTAGGTCTTCATGTGCTTTTGTCGTCTTGCATGTGGCATGGAATAGAGGTAGTGTGGCTTCTGAACACAAGAGTATCTGCCTTCCCCTCCCTCTTAGAGTATATTGTCTATAATTTCCAGTATGAGAATGACTGCAATGGATAAATAAGGCAAAATTAAACAACACTGAAGAGATAACCAGGGTAATTTGGCAATGATTTTGTTGTTGTTTCTTGCTGGCGAATGTGTGGCAGCATAGATGGAAACCATGAAATTTAATTTCAGTGTGTCCAAATCTTGGTATGATTTTCTGTGTTACATGTTCATAGGTTATCTGCTGATACAGTGACTTTGTTGCCTAACTGTAAAGTTGTGATGAACATTGTCTTCTCCATCTAATTGCATTCATGAAAAGCATTAATGGCCTAACTGATGTGCGGGGGAGTGGTTTGTGTAAACTCTTCCTAGTCTGCTTTATGTCAAGTTAATTAAGTTAGATTAGAATACCATTTGAAGTATTTGAAAGTAGCTGGCTGCTCTCACCTACAGCAGATTAGGGAGGGTTCACAAATACAGATTCCCACCAGATTAGCAGGGGTGGTAACTTTGTCAGGGATATTTCATGTGATATATAATATCTTCAGAATTATTAACTGAATTTGGAAATTGTTGTCAGAAACTCCAGTTTGTGAAAGTAAAAAAAAAAGCCTAAAAAAAGAGACTTTTTTTATGGTGACTTCTGATAGGATTCCCCCCCCCCCCCTGCAATGTTCTAGCTTAAAATATGTACATCTCAGCACAAGTAGCTTTTACAAAAATAATTCACCTGTAAGATTTGGACACAATGAAAGTTTGAAATCTACCTTGCAAGACCTGTATGTGAAATGAGTCAAAACTGGGTTTTAATAAGGGTGTTATTACCTTTTTTCTAGAGTTGAAATGCAAGCATTAAATTGCTCTTGTTGATTTTACTAGAGAGAACTAGGCTGATTAGAGTGCTGGTGTGATCTGGGTACTTTAAACTGGTATAAACCCTCAGTTTTCAAATATGGGATTGTGTAATCTCCAAATTTGATGTTTGGGAATCTCAGTTGATGGATGCTGCTCGGTATGAATTCAGAGCTGTGTAGCCTACCTTCCTCTTCATCTGTGCAGGTTTGATAGATATTCTTATTTCTTTGAGTTTTGTGATTTTTCTGTCCTGCTGCTATTGGTTGTTGTGAACTTTGCCAGTGGAAACTGTCCACATCTTGTAATGATCTACTGGAACATACTTGAAAGTACTGCTTTTCTCATAAGATCTCTACTTGACAGCTCAACATTTTCGTAAGCCATTGAGGCAACCCATGGGCATGCTCTTGACCCAAGACACATGCTCTTGGGGCTTGTGTGTGTGCAATTAACAGTTCTCAAGTATGCTGTAGAGGTAGATGCATACAGGGAAGTAATTAGGAGGTGTCAGGGCAATGAACTACTTTTCCAGTATTTTTTTGTACCCTGTAGGGTACTAAAGGTCTGCAAGGCCTTCTGGAGAGGGCCCAGAATTAGCCCCACCAATATCTCTGTAGTTTCACCCAAGATCCATGACAGCTCTCCCGCACTGGTCCCAGAGAGCAGCTAAGTCAGGGGCTTTAACTGTATGTGCAGCGATCTCGTTAATGGAGTTCCTTCCCCAGCATTCTTCCATTGGTTCTTCTGTGGTCTTTGAGGTCACAGTCATTAATCTTTAATCACAAAACCTAAAGAAAAAGATCTTGATGCTAGCCCTGTAGGGTCAAAATGGAAATGTGGAGTGGGGGAGAAATGTGGTTTTTAGGAGCTATTTTCAGAAGCATTTGTTTATCAGGTCTTTACCCTGCAGAACATGTACCTGATTTTGTGATGGCTGATACTGTACAGCAGCTGGAAGGCACTTTATCCTCATTGCTTCAAGGGATCTGAATATGTAGGTGGGAAAGGGACACAGCTCTAGTAAGGCTGTAGGGAGGCTGCAAGCAGTATTTGCATGGGGTCCTTGCAGGTGAAGGAGTCTGACTTTATGAACAGAAGCCATAAGGGTTCAGTTGTTACAAGTAGAGGTGAGGGTCTCTGTTTCAGGAAGGTAACAGCTGTGTACTTTGCAGTGCCGTAATGTTGTTTTCTTAAACGGAAATGCTTAAAAAAGAAGGGAGGTAGGAGGTTCAAGTTCCCTTTTATGGGATATGACTATCATTACTCCATTTGCAGTAGCCTCCAAAACCAAACTTCTCTGTGTATTTTCCCAGGAAAAAGAATTTATGTTTAGTGTGCATGGATTATAAACTCAAGTGTGTGTTGCAGCCACACAGAAATAATAAGTAACTGGCTAGTTATGTGTTTTGCCATGATATTTTATTATAATCTCTGTTGGCAGCTAGTGTGACTGGATGATTTTTTGAGAAAAAGGCTATAGAAATCCAGTTTTGGTTTTTTTGTTTGTTTGGGTTTTTTTTTAAGATAATATATGTATGTGAAACGCTTAGTGTGAGGTTTAATTGCAGGTTATGTCGGAGGCTTGTTGCATGCTGCATTGTAGAAAGTTCAGCCCTTACTTGCATGCTGCAGTAACTTCTTAAAATGTGTGGGTTTTTTTGAAGGTTTTTATTTATTAAGAGTATTGCATCCAATTTTGGACCTGCAGTAAGAAAAAAGACCTCACGAAAGTGGATCCAATTCAGTGCTGGGCCATTGAAATGCTGGGGGCTGGAGCCCTTGCTCTGTGAGGAGAGGCTAGGGTAGCTGGGCTTGTCAGTCTTGTAGCCAAGATGACTTTGGGATAGGAGGGGGGAGATCAAGAGGGATGCGTTTGGGGTGGCGATGAGAGACCATAGATGTAAGTTTACAGAAGAGAGGCTCAGTCTATACTGCGTTTTCCTCATGAGGATGGCCAGGCAGAGGTGCAGGTTGACTGAAGAGGTCTCTGTCCTTGGACGATACCAAGATGATTGCAGCCTGGTCTGACCTCAGGGCTGACCTGCTGTGGACAGGAAGTTGGATGGGAGGCCTCCTGAGGTCCTTTTCAGCCTAAATTTTACTTTGATTTCATGATCTGAACTTAAAATTGCACTATTATTCTGCATCTCTTATTACTTACTAAACAGTTCATAGTAGAAGAGTAGTTTGTCTTAAATCAAACCTGTATAGATTGCCTGACCAGCTAACTTGGATCACGTCATACTGAACTACTACATATTTATGTTAACAGCAACTGAAAGAATGCTATTTAATTTCTGTGTTGTGCTTAGATTGTAATTACTCATTGAACTTACTTTGTTTCAGATAAATGCAAATGAAATTCAAAGATTTTCAGATTTCCCATTGTCAAAGAAAACCCTAAAAGGTGAGTATGAAAGTTTTTTTGGAAACCAATTTAAGTAAAAATGAATGTATTATTTACCTGCATCTGAACTTTTTTTTTCTCTTAACTAATTTTTAGTGAAGTATTACCATGTACGGTGTTTTGTGAATGGAGTTCTGAGCAAGACAAAATAACGATTGTTTTTGTTTGTTTGTTTGCTTTTTCTGTCTTCCCTTCCTTCTCTGTCACATCACACACTGCAAATACTAGGATTGCAGGAAGCTCAGTATCGTATGGTAACAGAGATACAGAGGCAAACCATAGGTTTGGCTTTACAAGGTAAAGATGTACTTGGAGCTGCAAAGACTGGATCGGGCAAAACCTTGGCTTTTATTGTCCCAGTAAGTAATTTACGTCTTCCATTTGTACTCAAACCAAGTTATCTGTGAAGTATTGGTTGTGAAACAGCTTAGGTTAATAGATCCTATTAGAAATGCTATAATTTAGCTAATCTAAATGCTCCAAGAAAGCTAAGGAGTATTCTGGCATTTTGATCCTTAAATTAGTAGACTGTGTGATTTAGGATGTGCTTTGTTACTTTTTCTCAGGAATCTGTTCTGATGCAACTCCAGGTGTCCAATTCTTTAAAAAATTGAAAATTTAAGTATATGAAATAAAATGGTGGAATTTCTGCAGTTCCTTAGAGTTCTTTTGGTTTTCTAGATAAGTGTTTTTCACCCATTTAAAATTTTAAGATTTGGATCTTATGTAGCAAACTTAAGCTTAGTGATTGTGGACTTCCATTTCCTTTTTGTCTTTTCTGAACTCCATAGAAATCACTTCTATATTCAAGCAGGAAAATAGGATGAAGATCCCTCTTGTGGGTAATGCATAGTTGACTGTTTTACTCAAAACATCGTGCTGTGGTTACAAACCCCATCATATTATGATTAGATAAATGGAAAAATAAATGTTGTTTGATTATGTATTTTTGTTTAATCATTGCTTTCATTTTTGTGAGCATAAATTTCTTTGAAGCCTATTCTGTCAGTAACTGTGGGACCAGTAATAGGTGCTTTGAATACCCTCTGCCATTGAGATTTCTGCTTAAATGCTTCTTAAAGACTTTTTATTAGTAAAGAATAAAAAAAACATGGGCAACTTCAAAAGACAGTCTCATGAAACAAAAGTGAGTGAGCTCCATTAGTTATTCTGGAAGTACTTTGTTTTACAAACCTTATTTCAAAGTGCTTTTAGGGAACAAATATGGTAATTGTACAACAATTGTTTAACAGCTTTTGGTATTGCAGGATGATTTAGGTATTCATACCTATGAAATCTTTGTGCAAGGGTTAGCTGACTAAGACTGTTTCTTCAGTGTGAATTCATAAGAGGAGGAATAATTCTGGTCTGAGGTGTATGGCAACTTCAGTTGGAATGCTCTGTCTGTAGCATGTGTGGATAGTACTGCTTAAAGTCTATAACCAGAATTAAAGCTGCAATAGTTGACTTTCTTCAAGTTGCTCATTCTGTTTCTGGTTTCCACAAAACTTGGAGCATGAAATGAATCATGAATGAATTACTGTTCCTTAGGATGATAAGTACAGTGATTTTTCTACACTGATTTCTTTTCTTGTGTAAATGATCAAGGCTTAACTTCCAGAATTTAGCAGAGCAGAATTAATTGTGCTGTAAAATGCTAACGATTTACAACCCATTAATGTCTGTCATAGATTGATACTGTGGAACTTTGCTACAGCATGTATTGCTGTATCAGTTAGGATTGATATATAATCAAACCATGTGAAGTGTACACTGATGTTTCTTTAAGTCATTAATTAGTGTGGCTTTATAGTTTTTTAATGATATTTTTGTTACAAATCTGTTGTTACGTATTTTCCTTCTGAGATTTTTATAATGGAGATACGGTGATTTTTTTTTTCCAGGCTTTGGAACTCCTGTATCGCCACCAGTGGACTTCAGCTGATGGACTGGGAGTTTTGATAATATCGCCTACCCGGGAGCTGGCATATCAAACCTTTAAGGTTCTGCGTAAAGTGGGAAAGAATCATGAGTTCTCGGCTGGCCTTATCATTGGAGGAAAGGTGTGTCCTGTCTTGAAGCTTGCTGTATGGAAGTATAAATGAGCATTATATTAAGTGTTAGTTTAGGAAGGAAACCGTGGAAAAGAAAAGTCAGGGAAGAGAAGAGTTAATGGGAAACTATTAGCCACCTGCTTGTTTTGATTGTCTGTGTACCCCATGTCTTTTGAAGCTTCTGCATAGCTACAGTCTTTCCAGGTTACGTGGCTGGATGGACCTTCTTGCCAAGTCTTCCAGGACTATCCTGTTAATTTAGATCATTCTGAAATACTTCTTGCTGAAGCCACAGGTGTGAGCATGCTGATAAAATTGTGGTATCTATAGAAAGAGCAAGGCTTAACTATTCTTTCTAAAAATTATAAAGAAGTTAAGCTAACCTGACCATCTCTGGTACTGGACTTGTAGTGTGAACAAAAAGAGGTAAGCTGGTTTTACTCCTTTTCAGGATCTGAAAGAAGAGTCTGAAAGAATCCACCACATAAATATGCTAATTTGCACTCCAGGACGGCTTTTGCAGCACATGGATGAAACTTCCTATTTCTATGCATCTGATCTGCAAATGTTGAGTAAGTCTTTTTAAGTGCTTGAAGGTAGTCAGAAATATTTTGTAACAGTTCATAATTGTGTAGAGCACTTGGGGTAAAATTCTATCCTAGTCATGGTATGTAGATGAAATGGCTTTTAAGTTCACATGTGTACAAAATCAAATAGACAACAAACTCCTGTTTTTACGTGTACTTTTCTCTGAAGCAGTGGCTGAACATGTTTCATGGTATCTAAAACAGTATGATCATCATTAGAATGGTAAGAACAAGTAGGTGAGTTAGTAAGGAACCCAAAACTAAATGTAGCGTCCCATGTAATCTTTTATGTAAGTCTTCGCTAGTGCTGGCGTCTCCTTTGTGGCTATGGCTCTTGAGGTTTTCCTGACATAATTAACTGTATGGAATGCCTATTGCAATGTGTGTATTCTGGGCCAGTTCTAAAAACCTCTTTTGTTTGAATATTAGTACAGATTGTTGCTCCTGTCATTTTTTTATTAGCACTGTTAGCATTGTTTCTTTTCATCTTTCTAACCTGAATAAAAAAATCAGTGTAATGAAATAGTTTGCCTGCCAGTAAGAACTGCCTAATCTTTAGCATAGCTTGAGGAACTTGGAAGCAATTAAGAAGCTAAAGAAGCTGATAAAATGTAAAATTATGCTTGCTACACTTAGTACAATTCATGGCAGTTAGACAAGGATTGCATTAAATGTAGGCTCTTTTCTTAAAGCTTTGTTTCTGAGCTACTATGTTTATACCCTGTGTTTCAATGGTAAATTCAGTTTGGTTACAGGAGAGTCTGTTCTGCTCTGTCATGAATGCTACAGCACTGTTTTGTATTCCGTGCTTCTGTTTCACTAATAGAACAGAGAGTTTGTAATTTGCAGTCTGTATGCAAATTACTAAACTGTTTACTTGAAATGCTTATATTTTATCCATCAGTGTGTGAAAGTGTGTGAAACTGAGGGCTGTAGTACTTAGCTTATGGGAAATGCTTTGATTTTTTTTTTTATTGCTGTCTTTTTTAAAAAACATTTTATGGAATGCATGAATAAACGAAGAGAATCCTGTTAGAGTTAATCTCTGCAGTTCAAGTAGGCGCAGAATTTTTTACTGTATGAATTTAATGTATTATTTTTTATTCAAATGAATTAAGCTCAACCTGGATTTTTTCAACTCCCTCAATTCAGTTCTTGATGAAGCCGACAGAATTCTAGACATGGGGTTTGCTGATACAATGAATGCAATAATTGAAAATCTACCTAAGAAACGCCAGACCTTGCTTTTTTCTGCAACACAAACAAAGTCAGTGAAGGATCTTGCACGACTGAGTCTGAAGGATCCGGAATATGTTTGGGTTCATGAGAAAGCAAAATTCAGGTATGTTTAGATAGTTGGTTTTTGTTTTTTTTTTTTCTTTTTCTTTTCCATGGAGGGATTAAGCAAATGGTTATCTGACTTAACCACTTCTCTGATTGTCAGCTTCCCAAATCAGAAGTTATGATGCGCATCCTCCTCCTTCCTGCAGTGTCTGATCCTGTTGTGTGCTTTTCTGAAAGCAAGGAATTTCCACATAAGAGAGTTCTAGTTCTGGCTGAATTGTTACGGGGAGGCTGAACCTCCACTTCTCTCGTGGCTCTTCAGACAGCTTCTCAGACTGGAAACAAGCTCCAGAGTGGGTTATCGCCTGAATGGAGTAGTGGCCTGGCTCTAGCAGCACTCATTTCTGAATTGCTCCTTTTTTTGTCAGTTGGCATTCTTGCCTCCTGCGTGTGCATACTTACTGTGCAAAACCACCACGTGTTGCACAAGTACAGTTCTTCTATGTGCTCTTGATAAATCTAGCTTTCCAAGGAAATGCATCAGTTCATGTCGAGTCTTGTGCCTTCCTTACATGCTGGGTTTGCTGTGCACATTGAGGACTCCAGTTCTGTGCACACGAAATGAATCTGTCATGCTATTTATAATTTGGATCAGAATAGGAGGCCTTTGCTAGAAGTGGTCTGCCAAGCTCAAAAAATGTAATGTGCCACTAAATGAAAAACTTACATGTGGCTTTTTGTCATATTTTTTTTTTTTGAAATCTAAATGAAGAATATAATTTACCGTTTTGCATTTCTGTGGGCTCAGTCATCTAAGTGGAAAATTGCTTATGAACGTTTAAGATTCTTTTCTACTCTTCTGTGACATATGCATATATTTCCATATATAAAATGCAGGAAGGTGAAGCACAGTGATATACATGGTTTTTCCAAGAGCAAACAAGAAATGCGAATGGCAAAATGAACAGCAGAACCAGGTTGAATCTTGAGGCAGTTTTTTGGTTTGATTATCTCTGCATTGTGCTGCAAATACCATTTTTTTAATCAGTAGTACTATCAAAGGCATCTTAAATAAACATGGTTACTGAAAAAAGAATGTATGGTTAATATCCTCTTATCAGATGAGGGTGTACAAACATAGTATGTAGTCTTCATTTTGAGCACTGACTGTACGTCTGTTTCTCAGATCTCACATTTTTTGTGAAGACTATTTTAAAGTATATTTAATTTTGATAAATCTTTGGGAGAGTGCAACTAGATAATATGCTAAATAAAACCCAAAGTATTTGTTGTAGAATTTACTGCCTAAGTGTAGGTTATTACCTTAAGAAAACACTTTTCTCCGAACAGTTTACAAAGTGAAAGGTGCTGTGGCATAATTCGAATTCAGCAGTAGAATAGAAACTGGAACATTGTCTTGTGATTTCATCCTCCCAAGTGGGCATCCTTAGTAAAGTGATTTTGAAAGCCCTGTGTCTATTTAGGATGTAGCAGAGGGACTATAGAGATGAGCCTTTTTATGTATTTCTAGGGCAAATATGTCAAATAAAAAAAATATTTTCTGAAGAATGGAGAGTCAGGATGAGAGTTCAGAACTTTCAAAGGTCCCTTTGCATGTCGGTATAGTAAGCAGAAGTACATTCAGTGCTCTTTTTTTTTTTTTGTACATGGTTAAACTGCTTTGACATTGCCTTAAGCACAAATGATGCTTTAATAGGACTAATAGACAAAACTGCATTTTAAGTCAAGTCCATTTGAATGTTGCTGGTTAGACATGGGAAGAGTTTGTCTTGCTAGTAGTAAATGAATTTAGAAGTAATGTCAAAAGCTGTCCACCCCTCCTCGTTGGCTTTTAGTGAGGGAATTGATTTTTCTTTCAAGAGTGACTTCGTAGTGGTGCTGCTAAGACTTGGGCCTCGAAGTGGGAGAACTTTCCATCCTGCCTCCTTTTCTTTTCTCCTTTTTCTGGGTATTTGTCAGGCACCTTTGACGGAAAAGAAAAGTCGGGTGGCTCTGTAGATACCGTGTGGCTGTACAGTCTCTTCCCTTCTTTCTCATTTGAATGTTTTGGCAGCTAACGGTATCTGAATGTATTTGTTTATTTTAGTACCCCAGCGACTTTGGATCAGAACTATGTTGTTTGTGAGCTTCAGCAGAAAGTAAACATGTTATACTCTTTCCTGAGAAGTCATTTGAAAAAGAAGAGCATTGTGTTTTTTGCAAGCTGTAAAGAGGTATGCTTACTTCCCTCTTTCTTCCATAGCATCTCTTGTCTCCAGGGTGGAGAAAAATGTATTTCATTTGATGTACCTAGTCAGTTGCTATGTGCCTTGTACAATCTTAACAAGTTTAACATTGCATGATAAATTTTATTTTTCCCTGGTTTGTCGGGTAGGTTCAGTATCTGTTCCGAGTGTTCTGTAAGCTTCAGCCTGGTCTTCCTGTACTGGCACTGCATGGCAAGCAGCAGCAGATGAAGAGAATGGAAGTCTACACTTGTTTTATTCGGAAAAAAGCAGCAGTACTTTTTGCTACGGATATTGCGGCTCGTGGCCTGGGTACGTACCCGCAGAACTAACAGCTTTCACGAAGTGATGATCTAACTCTCTTGAGATTTTTATCTGACTTTATGCTTTGAAGACCAACATGATTTGTTATCAGCTGTAGTTTGCTTAAGAGCTCATCAGGATGTCTTGTAAGAGATACGCTTCTTAAGAGTTTTGCTGTTTCTTTACTATGAGGCCCGCTTCATTTGTGTTTATTTTTTCTTTTTGCCAAGAAAGACCTACGTAGTCATAGAATCATAGAATAGTTAGAATCATAGAATAGTTCCTTAGGAAAGGACCTTAAGTTAATCTAGTTCCAGCCCCCCTGCCATGGGCAGGGACACCTCCCACTAAACCAGTCTTGGAATTACTTCTTTTAGTAAGGTAGTCAGTGGTAGCCATCTTTTTTTTATGTAAGTCTGTAGACAATCTAGTTGTTCTAGCCATGTTCTGTGGCAAGTATCTGGAACAAGGGAAAATGTTAATAGTGTTGTATTTACTTAATAGTGTTGTATTTACTTACTACATGCCGTAAGGCAAGGTTTCAGCAGTTTTAAGTATTTCTTAATGTGCCTGTATCCTGGGGGTTATTCCAAAGGATATGAAAAATCACTAACCTATGTTAGTATGTAGAAATAAAAACCTGAAGAAATTTTATTGTCTGAACTGTGAATGGCATTATAGGAATGTATTCTTAAGGAGTTGGAAAAACAGCTAACGGGAAAAAGCAAGAGTATTTATAGGGCCTGTTTTGGCTTGAGTTTCTTCCTCTGGTCATTTCCTGCTGAATTTTCATTTAGTTCTTTATATTTTCAATGGATACTCTTTACTTTTTTTTCTTCCTTTTTTAAAATTTTTTTCCTTAGTACTTGGAGGCATTGAGGTATGACACAAGACTGTTTTCAGGAGTCTGTGCAGTCTTCTTGCAAATAGCAAACCCTGTTGTCCAAATATAAGTTTTTTTTCATGAGTAATCTATGGAGGGAAGGAAGGTGCTCTGGAAACTGAAGGCAAAAATGTAAATAGTTTCTCATAGTTCCTACACTGCTGAAATCTCACTGGTGAGGATCTACTGTGGGTGTGCTTATTTTGGTTTAGAGTGTAGGTATAACAGTGGACTGCAGTGTGGCTGCAGGCTTAGTTGGGAAGTGACACAAAAAACTCAAGTGCAGAACACATTGCTGCTGGGTGAGGTGCAGCAAGTAGAAAATTCTTATTAATGATATCCTTCATATTCAATGTTGACTTGTTCGTGAGGCTTTGGTGCACCCTCCTGTCTTTGAGAGGGACTGTGGTTATTTTTGTATGTGGGCAGCTGAGATAGAGCTGTCTTGCCACAGTGGTGTAGAATAATAATCCTGTAGGTGAAAAGTGGGTCAGATATTGTTATTTAATTATTAAATGTAATGGTGTTTTATCATCTGTGTGACACAAAGCATGTCTGTTCTTGTCAAGTGTGAAATTATGTTCCATTCAATGCACTGTCATAACTTAGGAAATGAAGACAGCATTAATTTTAGCTTTCTTTGAAGAAAATGAGTGTTTATGATATGCTAATACAAGCAATTAATTTTCATTTCAGAGGTTGTACCCAATGTTTGTAAATTGGTCTAAGTGATGGCTGTTACAGGAATTAATACTTCAATATAATATGATGCTCTTGAGTAGGATTTTGAGTATAACGAGCCTAAATTTTGTCCTATTTTTTCTCTTTATACAGATTTTCCAGCAGTGAACTGGGTTATTCAATTTGATTGTCCAGAAGATGCGAACACATACATCCACAGAGTAGGAAGAACAGCCAGGTTTGTTTTTACTTTTCATTAATATTTTAATGTTTAAAACTTTATCACTGTAGGGAGAGATAATTGTGTAAAGAATCATTTGAAAAAAATCAAGATATAATTTGGAAAGAAAGGCAGGCTTTTATCGCCAGAAGACCCTTTTAATTACATAAGAGTAGTGGTTTGGCTTAATCACTTCTTGGTGAAGCTTCAGAGACACCTTACAGCAGTCAGAAAATGTACCCTTAGTTGTTTAATCTGATCAGGGAAGATTAATAGTGAGGAAGCAAAAATCTTCTTTTGCACTTGGCAGGATTACCTCAAAGGCTGAGTTGAGCATGTCTGTGAGTGGAAAAGCTTGTATTGCTACCATCTTTTATAGATAAATTAGGCTTTAGACTGTGGATCCAATTTCATTGTGTCAGTGAAGACTCTTCAAAGGAATGGAAATAAATCTTCCTTATTTTAATTTGGGAAGTAAGGAATCAATGTTAATTACAGGTTGAATTTTTAATTTTCTAAGTAGTTTATAAAATTACATTCTTTGGGATAGCTTTAGGTAAAATATTTGTGGTTAAGCCTTTATGGCAGAAGGGAGTTACCCAGATACACTGTTGAAAAACCTTGATCTCAAGCAGATTTTTAAGAGAAACAGAAGCTGTTATTGCATGCAATTCAGTAGATCAAAAACCTTACGCAATTATCTGAAGAACGAAATGCAAGACTTGGCATTCTGTCCTATACATAATTTGTTTGTAGTAGGGTGTGCAATATAGGCGGTTGTCAAACCTAATGACAGAGCAGTTGCTTAGAGTAGGACATCAACACTCTGCACTGTAGGGTTTTGAAATCTGTCTTCCTGGATCAGATGGCTTTAAATTTTGGCGACTTGTAATAGGAGTGTGTGCCTTCCAGCCCTCTTCCAGAATGTGGAAATTCTAGCCATGTTTTAATTGTAATTATTAACATTTCTGCCATGTTCTGTTTTGTGCTCTCTATTTCCTTATCTGTTATATTAGAAAGAAATAATAAATTTTTACGTGCTTTTGGAAAAAAACCCAAACCTGTCTTATGGGCAAAACCAGCACATGTATGTGTAGCTATTTGGCTAAACGCTAATCTATGTATAATCTCATGCATACAGTTGACAGAAATGCATATAGGCTTAGTCAGAATTCTGGGGGTTGGTGTTTGTTTGTGGAGTTTCTTACTGATTTTTGTTTATTCCCAAATCTGTGTGGCTTCCACACAGGCTTGTAATGTTGTCGTTATGGCATGTTGTCATCATGGAAGGGAAAACAGTATATTTGGCACTGTTTAATTGGCAGTTTCTCAGAGGCTTGGGCTCTTCCCGAGCTGTGTTGCTGAGTTAAAGCACCTCCCTGGAGTTACAATCCTCAGTCCTTTTCCTGATTCTCATTAGGTACTGAGAAGAGGTATTTTGAGTGGGTTTAGAGAGGGGAAGCAGTTACATCAAGATGAATAATCCTCCTTTTTCCCTAATGCTTTTAATAAAATAATCACTCTGAGGAGGATTTAGCCTTGCAATCTTAAGGGTCCATCTTCAGCAGCTTCTTAAATACAAGCTGCTGTGATAGCCTGAGGGGCAGATACTGACAGAAAATGGGGCTGAGGGTCTGTGCCGTCAGCCATGGGCTGTGCAGGATGCTTGCCCCTTGCTTCGCTGGGCTGTTGTGAATTTTTCAGTAGCCAGACCTTACAGAAATTGGCAGTACATCTGAGCAAGTTGTTTGAGCTGACAGGGTGGTGGCTGATACTGAAAACAAATTCCTTCTGTAGGAAAAGCTTTATGGGTAATTTCTGTTTCTTAATCTGATACAAAGGTCAACATACCTATGTTGGGCTTTCATTTGGGAGAAACATGCAGGCTCAGTTGTCCTCAAAATTTGGAAAGAGATTTGTGTAGTGAACTTAAGAGTATGAAATAAATATTTGAAAATAAAACAAGGGAGATACTAAATAGTTTTAAATAAATACTGTGCACTAAGTAAATACGCTAGTGCAGTTTTAAATGTAGGTAATTGAGAGTGTACTTCTCAGTGAACTCTTTAAGTGTTGAGTAGGAAACTTTTCAATAGCTTGTGTCTCTTAGAGAAACTTGATAAAATGATCTGAACTGCAGTGTAGTAGTCCTCAGTAATGAGGTTAGAGGTAATGGCAAGTTTTCATGGGTTATGAGAGTGTATAATTGCATAGAATGAAAGGTAAATTAAATCAGCTAATTAAGAGACTGTAAAACTGGAATTAAACCTGGGATGCCAAGTACTGAAATCAAATTATTTTGTGATACAAAAGTAAATATGAAAGCCAAGGGAGAAATTATTTTGTGGATGGGGCTGAAAAAACTTTGACTAATAGTCATGGGTCCCACATCGATTTTACAGTTTTTCAAAGGCTTATCTAAGATGAAAGAAAATGATGGATTTTTAAGTGGAGAAGACCATCGTGTTCCCTAAGTAGCGTTTCACTTGCATTTTATGCTGCTAAAGAACAGAAATTGCAACCCCTGCATTTTTTAATTTATGGTAAATTAAAGATCAAGAAAATCTGGGATTTGTCCAGAAATGCTTTTACTTTACAGCAGAATTGGCATCTTGAGTGGTCTGGAGTTGTACCTTTTTTTTTTTTAAACTTGAAAGATATGCTACAGTGGGAGTGGTTGGAAGCTCTTTCTTCCAACTGCTATTAAAGTGTTCATTAAAAGTCTTAAGTAGTTCAGTAACAGAATTTCTAAAATGCTGACAGTGCCATGGCTAAGCTCCTAAGTATTTTGACTCTATTTTTGTCACACAATGTTTTAGAAAAATCTGTAATCTAAAATACTTGATCATAGTGTTTACTTAGGGCTTTTAGTTTCATAAATTCAAAGTAAAAGACCTGCTTGTAGCCAGTGTCTTCAAAACTGATTTCTTCTGATTTTTAATTTCTGTTGATGCCTTCTGTTCTGTAGCCTATGAAGCCTACGGGTAAAAGTATTCCTGGATCAATTCTGTGAAACAAATTCCAGTGCCACTAGGGGGCAGCAGAAGATAACAATTTTTGAAGCACGCCCATACTTGCTTGTTTCCAAGTGTGTTTTGTATATTGTATGGCCTGACAAAAACATATTTAGGGATGTTTTTCTTCCAGTCATGATTGCATTGATGAGTAGAAAAGACACTGAAAAGTCTATTTAAGCTTTCTATTCATGTATGAATATCTTGTATTTTGGATGTACCTCTGTCCTGGCACGTCTCAGTAATTAATTTCTTTCCCAGCATTACATGCTTCCTTCTGCTTTGTGGGGTTTTTTTTGTTTTCTTCTTTCCCTTCAGAGGACAGTATTAAAAACTGGTACTTATTTTAGTGAGTGTTCTGCGAGGAGTATTAGTTTTTACTTTGTTTTCTTTATTTTTTTGAATACTGACAGTGGAAGGTAAACAGAATAAATCTTTTTGCTCTGTAGTTTTTATCTGTGGTATGTCCAGAACTTCTTAATAGGATTTAGGTCTGACTCAGGCTCAGACTTCTGATGGTACTTAATCCAGAGTAGTTCGTTAGGTTTCTTAGGTGCTTAAGATGACTTCGGAAATCTGCTGTAGTTTTGTTGTTGTTTTTAAATGCAGTGTTTATAGAGGCATGCGTGTTCCATCTAGCTCTACTTGTGCTTTTTTTCCCTGTGGTAAATTTATGTTCTGAAGACAGAAGGAGTTCTGTCTTCCCAAAGCAAGGTTCTGTTTCGCCTACCATTTTTGTACTGCCGGGTGTGATGGTTGGAGCCAAGAAGTATGAAGAAAGACTTAAAAAGTCTATAGATTTTTCAATGCCTTGTGAATACTGAAGAATTACACACACATCAATTTTTGTAAAGGTGAAAAGGGCAGGTCATACAATGATCTTACTCTGTCATGAAGAGTGCTTTGAAGCATGCTCATTGGGGCTCTATTTAAGCAATTGCACATTCTATGTGTGAAAGTGAGACTAATAAGCCTTTAGAATAATCCTTGCAAATGGCAATAAAGCATTTCAAAATGTGAGGGACTTAATGGGTGTTTTTTCAGTGGTGGAAACTTGATGATATTTTTTTTTTCTCTTTTTGGCATTGGGGGATGTATGCCAAAGATGCATGTCTTGGGTCCTGAATAAGCAATACAGTCAATATGACAGCTCCTTGTTTGATTTTTAGTATTTAAGACCCACTGAAGTGCTTTTACTGATGCTTCTTTAAAAATAAATGCAATATTTGGATCATCTCATATTATATTACAGTCAAGTCATTGTCTTAACTGAAATGAAGTAAAAATAGTTGCTGGTGGAGGTCACAAGAAATTGTTGACACCACATATTTAACTTGCAGTTCACGTTATTAAATTCTCTAAAATTAAACACTGTATCCTAGCTACGTTCCTGACAGTGGCCTGTGGTGCTGCAGTCATGCTGGCTGGCACTGTGTTATCTGTTAGAATTCTCTTCATCATGGCATGGTATGAATGTTCCAATACACTGAAATACTAAGTGGCTAAGGTTATTACCTGCTGACATGAAGCCATACTGCAAGCTGTAATAAGAAATAAATAAGCACATACGTTTTAATGCCGTAGAGTGGACACAGCTGCTGGGAAAAATTAGTTGCTTACAGTTTAGGCTGGAGGACCAAACAACCTCCCAAGGCCTTTTGAATTCACTTTATTCTAAGACTAGCATGATAAGGTTGGTGAGCCACTGCCTATTCTTGCCTGTTGTTTCTTGTGACTAGGTCTACCTGGCAAACAAGGACGCCTATCCAGTTATGACAGAATGAAGGGGATTGTGGTTTTGTGGTATGGATAAAACCCAGTTGCATTGTTCTTGGAAATTGGCAATAGGTATAGATGGGCATAAATTCAGGAGAAGGCAAAGAATATCAAGCTATCAGAGAAAGGCAAAATAAAACAACCCCCCAAATCTCTTACTTTGTAGCAATATTTACTGATAAGATTTTGGGGGTACTGAACTGTAAAGACTGTGCAATGGGGAAATAGTGGTGAACAAAGCTTTAGAAGTGAGCTAAAGCAAAAATCAGAAAATGAAGTCAGTTCACTTTTTGTTTGTCTGTATGGGCTCTGTGGGGTGTCAGGCTGTTCACAACACATGGGAAAAGGCTCTCCCTGTCTGAATAGAGGAACCAGCAGTGAACACAGGCTGTCTGTGGTGTTTGCTCAGCTGTGAATCACAAGCACCCTTTCTGGTCTCGTGTAATTCTTGTTGGGCTGCTGTGGTAGGACTTGCTGTAGGTGATACAGATCAGCAGTGCACACAGATTTCTTGTTAAGGATTTCTTGTTTTAAAGAAAAGTATTACAAAAAGGTACCATCGATCATGTAGATGGATTAGAAATTCTGATTTTAATGCATTTGCATTCTGTTCTCGTTCGTCACTTGCAAAAACAGAATAACAAAGTACCATGTTACGCAGAAATCCAGCAGCATAGAAGGTATGAAAAAACCTCTTTCTGCTCCTGGGCTTGGAGAAATAGTGTTTTCTTGGTTTGAAGCTTAGATTTCACCGGTCCTCATCCCATCAGAAGCTTGGGAAGGTAGTGTGATTGGAAACAAAGTTTTCCTGAATTTGAGCCCAGTATGAAAGATCTAAAGGTGTTACTTTGTTTAAGAAATATGTTTAAAAATGACAGCTTATATAATAAGATTTAACAGTTGAATTTTAAAACAAAGCTATGGATTATTGTATTTCTGTGGAAGGCCTTAGGGGTAGATACAGATATTAGTTTTCGTTTGTTGAAGGATAGTGTGTGGGTGAATAGATTTATTCATATGCATATCAGATTGAAATAGGTCTTCTCAGGATAAAACTGCCCATTTTGATATGTCTGGGATATATATTTATGGATACTTTGTTGTTCCTTTAGATAAAGAGCACCATACAAATGTCTGAATCAATGAAATGCTTTTTCCTGCAGTAATGTAGTTAATTTATTAATGAATCGAAAATAACTTTAAAATAAAAATTACAAGCCAGAAATAATAGAACTTGACTCACTAACTTTTTTCTAGTCCCTATTGTGTTAAGCACAATTGTTAAGTTTAGCTAACCTATAGGTTGAGAAGTCACTTCCTTACAAGAGCTGGATGTATACTGGCAAACTCATATGGTGATTCTTTCAAGTACTTCTTAGATAAAGAATTGTAATGTTCCGCATTTCCCCCCCCCCATCCTCAAGTCTCACTTGCAGTAATGTGTATATTCACAACTACATATATAATTTCACTGGCATATTCTTTCAGTCTTTAAAGGGGTAAATCTTTGCTCTAGAAGCAGGGATCTGAGCTGCATTTTGATTTTTACTTGTGAGTTATTCCATGCTATGAAATTGTCTTGTTCTGGATTATTTATGGAAACTAAAATTGTAAGCAAAGGTTTAAAGAGCATTACTGTTGCAAAAATAAAATGCTCCATAATATTTATGTTGAGAAGGATATGAATGGTGTGCGGTGAATAAATGATCATCTTACATGGTGAATAATTTGTCTTCAGAGTGGAAGTAACTATTGAATAGTTTTATATTAATAGTCTGGCAACCATGTTTGATGAACAAAGGGTCCAGTGGGAGAAGAGTAAAAGTAACATAATTACACTGTGTCATAAGGCACATGCAGAATCAGGTAAATTTAGTGGGCTTTGTTTGATGCTACTCCAAATGCTTAACTTGCTGACCTGAATGTTTTAAGGAAAGCAGTATTTGGTTACTTCTGCTAAGCCCCTAGCAAATTTGATCTGGGTAAGAAACAGACAGTTGAGAAGTTGATTTGTCTTCCCTGTGCCTAATTTCTTTCTACTAAAGGGATCTGCTGTGGAGAGTTTCTACAATACTGATGTATCTGAAGGTTGCTTCCTGGTTTGGAAGCAACATTCTCCTGGAATGTGAGACATTTTAGGAATCGGCTTTGATTCAAGCTCACAAGTTTTGCAGTGATACCTTACTTGCTTCTCTGTCTTTTGCCAGATGAGATGACAGCATATGTTGTTACTATACATCCTGGCCCAGTTAGGCTAAAATAAGATCTTTAATAAAGTCAACTTGGTAAAGTCCTGTTGAAGTTACAGATGAAAATAAAGCCCCAGACAACGAACCACTTTTTTTTTTTTTGAGCACAGGAGAAGATGTGTGACCTCCGAAGCATAAGAGTTATGTATACTTATGGTTTCTTGTGTGCTCATGTGTGGTAAATGTCTTCAGAAACATTAACACCTCCTTTATATTGAATGGGAAATTGCAATTCAGGAAACTGTAATGCAAGCATCTTCAGATCTGCTTCCTACCTCCAAATTTTACGATTATCTCATCATCTCCATTTTCTCCTTTGACAGTTTTTAAAATAGATTATTTTTTTCTTGCCAAACAAAGCAGAAATGCTGCCTTTAACTCTTGAAATCTGGCATCAACTTGTATGTTCTGAAATACAAATGTTAGGGAAATACGTTGCAATACATCTGTTCAAGACAACCTGTGTAACATTTCCTGTAGGGTCTGCATATCCATGCAGGGTATCCTTACGGTTCTCTTTATTGCTTTCCCATAGCTTCCCC